>QVNW01005871.1:0-23409 GCA_014825475.1 Pseudomyrmex flavicornis | reverse complement strand
GAAGAAAGATGCGGCGACGACTGCAAACGAGTCCGAGATCGGCGCGGCGTATCGACGATATAAATAACGACGATAAGTAAAATACTCTGGACAATGCAAGTATTTATAAGAGGTGTCTCTTTTTTTATGTTCGCATTTCTCTGGATGTCATGTGTGTTTCTCTTCGTTTATTCATAGTAATTCACTTTCAAGTTTGAAGAAGAAAAAAAAGTTATTCTGTCGCTAAAATATATTGGAACCAATATCAATAATATCGGATCGAAAAGCAATATCCGTGCGTTTGGAAAACGATAGATTTAATTTGTCGATTAATTCCGAGTTGGCATAACTTGGCAATTTGCGTAATTCATTTATGTATTACGCGCACACGTATTTTATTATTCACATTTGACCAATCATTACGGTCGGTCATTCTCTTTGAGAGAGAGAAATTCTCTCGCGCGCGCGCGCTCTCGCGTTTAAGCGACGCGCGTAACGCAGAGATGAATGAATGACGAGTATATAATTAGAATATCTGCACGCACGCATGCACACACGGAGGAAATTGCCGGCGTTATTGAATCTACTAATATTGAGATATAGATTACGCGAACAAACTATGGTAGCGACACCGACTCGGCGGAAAATAGATAAAAAAAAAAGCTAGCGGCAAAAATAAATGACAGCCTTTTTGCGACAAAAAGATAATTGCTACATATATTTTTATATTTGCAAAATGTCACATTTAAAAAAAAAAAAAAAAACGTTTCGCGCTATTATACGCTCGGCCGGAAAAATTTGCTAGGCCTCTAGGCGGAGATTTTTGTTTTACTAACAAAATATTTTTTGTTGGCACGGCGACAAGTTTAACAGGCTTAGAAAATGTTTCTTGGCTGGCCTAGAGAGCTGTGTGGGTAACTAAATCTTCTCGCCGGCGGAAATGGTTTGCGCGTCACGTCATTTTTTACATCAAAATATTTAGATATAAATTCTAACATAAAAAATACACGGAGGATAAAAAATGATATAGATATTTTATACATCGCAGTTAAGTTGTGTGTGAACAAACGTGCATATATATAGGCTACCGCGCACGCAAAGCAATCGCGGTAATATACGAATCGTCAAATTGGAACGCTCGCGCGCCTCCCATTAAAGCGCGATAACAAATACCGAAACAATGTAACTAATAAACATTTTCGTATTATTGCTCGAAAGGGGAGGAAAGATTAATATTAAAGCATTAAAGCGATTTGATAAATGGCACACGTTGCTGAACCGTTAATAATATTCCGTAGTATATGGACTTAAATTTCGAAGTTAACTGAAACGCTGCCAAGCTAAATATCACGTGATAAATGACTCGTGTAAATGCGCCATTTACTGTCTACAGTAAGCAATGTAACCTGGCGGATACGTAGAAGTAGGCAAAATAGGTACGGCTGTGCCTTGGATGCAATATGGCAGCATTTCAGAAGGACTAATTGCGAACTGATTGTTTTCCAAGAAGATTGATGCGGCCAACCCTTGCTTATACGGCAAATACGAAATCCGCGAGCGTTGTAATTACTACAAACCGCGCGCGAAAACGTTAATGACTGTTTCTCCCCTCCCCTCCCCTCGATGTTCCGCAGCTACATTTTCTGCGAATTAACATTTTCGGCAAATGGAGAAACATATCTCGCGGAGAAATGTTTCTCGAGTCCCCGCGCGCTCGCGCGAGAGAGAGAATCGAATCGATGGAAATTAGCATTTTTACCGAGTAATCGGGGAAACGAGATGGAATTAGAAAAAACCTTGAAAATGTATTCGCGCGAAATGTAAAAGTCGATCGCGCTCGCGTAAAATACAAACGTCTGGTCTCCTCGAACATCACTATCGCATCCGATCAATTTACTTGCCGCGATTGATAATGCGAGCGTTGAAAAAAAAAAAAAAATAGAAGAGAGGTTTTTAAATTCAACTTACTTATCGGCTGTACAAGCTTCGCAAACTGGACCTGAAAATGTTTGCATTATACTCGAGACGCGGGAAACGTTCGTATAACCGGGAAATATTCATGTGTGAAAAAGTACTGTACAATGTTCTATCGCGGTAAGCTTCTGGCTCTACCACGCTTTACCACGGAATAACCGAAGCGAGAGAGAGAGAGAGAGAGCGCGCCATGGAGAACAGAAAATCGTAATATGAAAAATTGATTGTCACTTTGTGATTGACGACAAGATGTCGAACATCATCGAACTGTGTGGCATGCACAAAAGATATGAAAGGATCGAGGAAAAAGAGAGAGAGAGAGAGAGAGAAAGAAAAGGAAAAGGAAAAGAGACGCGAAAGAAGTGGTTTAGCTCGGGGATGGGAGCGGCATTCTGGGGAACGCGAGGGGAAGACCAGCCGCGGCCAAGAGTGCACATTCAGCAGCTTTGCTCCTCGATCGCCTTCGGAATATAAATTTGCAACATTATCGTCGTGGAGAGGGCGTTATCCTCCCATCGGCGTGAGTTTTCTGACACGTCTGGTTGTACCGCCACTTTGACCGAATGGATTTCGAATTTCTTCCACCACCCCCGATCGACTCCGAATGCCGATAACTCGATTACCAATTTATTCATCGCGATTGGAGAATCACTGCCGGTTTATTCGCCCCGTGTCGGGGCTGAAGGGACAGCCTTGCGGTATTTTCGAGGGTTTTCCTCGTATTTCCATACGACTACAAGCCTCTCAAATCGGATTTTCCACGAAGACAAGTAGTGCCCTTCGTCGTGCAATTTAACTCTCTCTTGAATTTCGTTTTCCACGTGTGCGCAGTAACAAACATTAAGAATTGCACTCCCATCCCGATCAACATCTCTGAATAATTTTCCATAGACCGAACAAGTGACTTTATTTAACAAAATAGCAATAATTAAAAAAAAAACAAATGTATCTCAAAAGTACTCGAAAAACATTGAGAGCTGTCGTGCGTTTAACATTCTCTACAAATCTAAAACAAATTATTTTCCTTAACAAATGCAATCCGAAACGGATTTATCTTAATAGAAGAGAAAATTTTCAACGAAAATCATTTAATTTCGGATTTCACGGACGCTTGATCGGGCAAACGTACATCATGAAGAATAACGATAAGTTTAGCATCGTTTTTCAGAGCATCGAGCTCTCTCCTTCTCTCCTCCCTCCTCCCCCCCTCTCGTCGTGACGGTACTCGCCCTTAATAGGGTGGAACGTCAATCTTGCAGATAATAAATTGCCATTATTTTCTCTCGAATGCCCGCGAGTGTGCATCGTAATTTTTTGAGAGAGAGAGAGCTGAAAGTCTGCGCCCGCGGCGATAACAACGGATAGCAGCTTCTTCGAGCGGGTCTCTCTCGGGCGACCTTCTTTTCTCTCTCTCTCTCTCTCTCTCTCTTTCTCTTCCGGAGCGCTTCGATAACTGGAAGCGATCAGAAAAGTTTGCGTAACGGTTAGATGGTGGGTCATCGATAAGAAGAGGTTGAAATTGAGAACAGAGAGCAACGCCGTGAAGTTCGAGATGGCTGCGCTGTCATGTCGAGGGGATATTCGCGGCAAGACTGATTGCTTGCATTGATCAGCAACGTGGGGATCGTCAAACTTGCTCCAACGTCAACCTCCTCCCATCCCGAACGCTCCCTCTTCGTTCGCTCCGTATATTCTCGCGCGCGCCGTATCAGTAGACGCACGCTCTTAAACCGCTTTCTCTTAGCAATTTGTCGCAAGGACACGCGATGTCTGGTAGAATCCTGATCCGGAAGCTACAATTAACTAATGGACGGCCCAACTCGGCGCAGAACTTATGTGAGCGCCCGGTTAGCCGTATCGCGAGCTGAGAAAGGGCGGGCGGGCGTATCTTCGTGGGTAACTTCCCGGGATTGAGATGTATCTTATAAACCGCCCGTTTCGCCGGAAACCCCCGAGCCCTAAGTTGTCACGATCTCTCAAAGAAGAACTTGCGCGATCTTGTGTTGTCAAACTTGCGAACCGAGCGTTCGATACACGAACGGTTATTGCGCCATCTTGGACTGTCATACGATACTCCCCCGGTTTATATCGAATGTCACTATCGTCGCGCTGTTTTATCTCTCTCTCTCTCTCTCTCTCTCTCTTTCTCGCGATCCGCGAATAATTATAATTAATTAACAAGAGAGCAAAATGTTTATTTTATCGAAATTTTTTCTCACACGGAGAGACAAATTTTTTTCCCTAAAAACTTGCGGGAGAGAGAGAGAGAGAAGGAGAGGATAATATATTGCAACGCGATCGATCGATAGAACTTAATAGCGCGTTCTAACACAATAGGTCCGCGAATTTCCAATAATCTCACGTCGAATGAAACACAGAGCCGCCGAAACATATCCTAATGTGATATTCAGAGACAGATGTAATCTCGTCGGTAATCTCATTTCGTCCCATTAGACAATATAATTGTCATCGAAGTCGGGATAAGAGCGATCCATTCCTGTCTCTCTGTCTCTTGCGACGCGGTGCTTTTTAGACGATCCGTGAGCGACGTTGAGCGCGCAGCGCTTCTCTCGCTTCTTTCGGCCGCGCCGAGCGAGAGAAGGAACAGATGAGGGTGGAGGGAACGAAGCGCGCGGGGGACGTGGCGCGGTAAAAAAAGTTGATGAGTGATTTATAATAGGAAGAATAATGGAAAGTGGGTTGGACGGCGACGCGCGTGCGAGGGGAGAGCGAGAGGGGCGGCTCGTCGACGGCTCGTTTATTAGTGGGGCACGTTTCTCCCCCTTTACTTTACTACTAGTGGCGTGGCTGGTCCACGGCCCAACAGAGTTGTAATTAATTACCAAAGTAATTATCTGATGATTTAGGAACCCGCCCATCTCCCCCTTCCCTACCCTTTCGCCGCTCCGCCGAAACTGAAACGAATTACTATTGCCCATATCCGAAAGCTAACCACTGGCGGCAGTAAGGCGCGAGTTCGCGAACGCGGCTAAGGGGAAGGGATGCTGATGGAACCTCCCCGGCAAAAGGGAAAAGGTTTTGGCTTCGCTCGAATAAGCCACTTAAGTTTGGCAAGCGAGCGGTGCCGGTACATTTGTTACCTCTTGCGATCGTGCACATCGAAACACTCGCAAAGCAACGCGCGCGCCCTTATTGTATCAATAATTGTCCGTATTTGTAAAATTCTTACGAAATTTTTTTTTTTCATTTAGCTAGTTTCGCATTAATTATCAATGTCCAATACACATAAATCGAACAAAATGTTCAATTGTAGCGAGTATCGATCAAATTTCGTTCGAGGATTTATAAAATTTTTGCGAAATTTTTCATTCACTTAGTTTTACGTTATCAACGTTATCAATGTCCGATATATATATATATATATACATACACGTATTTAACAAAATATTCAATTGTAACACGAGTATTGATCAGATTTTCTTCGACTTTTTTTTTTTACATTTTTTATCTCATTTGGCTAGTTTTAAAAATTCCTCATTTATCCGGTTTACGTTGTTCTCATCATCCAATATATTAATTTTAACAATATTATTCAATAACGCAACGAGAGAGAGTATGTAACGATCGGAATTGTTTCCAAGACAAATTTTGCGAACGATTGAACATTTTCTTCGAACGACATTCGAAGCGTATTTTCGAAAGATATCGGCGCGAATAAATTCAAATGTCGCGTTCTATTGTTGCGACGGTTTGTAATTCGCTAATTGCTTTGCGCAACATGAATATTTATCCGGCGGATAATCTGTAAATCAGAGAGAGAGAGAGAGAGAGAGAGAGAGAGAGAGGACAATCTTATTAGATCTGATTTCCGATGCGTGATTGCATTATTAAACGTACAAGGCTAATAATCATAATGCTGTGTGTAATGATTTGTATTACATGAATATACATTATATTTCGGTTAACTATGCATTCACGCACGATATTGCAACGTAATATTATTACCGTGGAACACTATTATAGAACAGTGTCGCTTAACTACGGCTGTCGGCGTTTGTCATTGACCTCTCTGTCTCTCTCTCTCTCTCTCTCTCTCTCTCCTCCAATCGTTTTCGATGAATCATCGGCTATCGATCGATCTGTCCGTACATACACGCGCGCATTAACGGCGGCCACTGTAAACGTCACATACCATAAGATACGGGACGAAACAAGATACGGAAGCATCGAAGTTCAACGATATCTGTAATTGGGTACAACCGCGTCGAGACACACCGTCAAGACGCGCCGCCTTGTATTTCGTTGCAACCGGCGTCTTGCGCGCGAGAAAAAAAAAAACATATCGCGAAAAAAAATCGCGACCGAATATGCGATTCCCATTTACGCAATATATATCTGCACATTAATGTTTTTCGAGCCACGTACCGCTCTGAGTACTGCGTTTTCGTGTTATTTTTTTCTTTAACGACGGAAAAAAAAAAAAGAAAAGACTCTCCGCGATTTGTGCCGCAACAAATGCGTAAACACGCGCGATCGGGGGAAGTTATCGCGAAGCGGAAAGTGATTTACTCGACGAAGGCGGCGCATTCGAATGAAATGGGATTAGTGATCTTCCGTTTTAGAGTCTTCATCCGCTTGTTAGTGTCATTAAAAGCGCGTGGGTAGGGGAGAGGATAATAAATCGGGCGCTATATATCCCTCGGCTCTTGCGGCGAGGGTTTAAGTTCTTCTTCGTCTCGGGAACGTGATTCGCCGGATCGTCAAATAAACCTCCCCCGGAATCTCGTTCCGCGCGAGTTTCGTATATCGCACTCCATCTGCGGGACGGGATTTTCTACTCCCCTCCCCCCCTCCCCCCCCGTCACGGATTTGCCGTTAATGAGTGAAGCGAAGATTCCCGCCGTTTTCCGTTCCCTTTCGCCCGCTTACGGAGAGTTCGAGGTCATTAGCGGCAAGGACGGGCGGAATCAGCGGAGCTTATGTCGTTTTCCATTAATCGCAAGCGAGCCGCGTGGTCCAACGGTGCTCTCATCTAAACCCCCCTCATCTTCCCCACCCATCCGGATAGAGTCAGAGCGAGAGCGCATATGCCCAGCCTTGAGCTACGGGGGAGGGGGTCCCGTGACAAACTGCGCAGTGCGAAACTTTCAGCGTGCCAGGTGGTGCGAGAGACAGCGAAGAGGAAGGGAACAACCATGGGGTTGAAAGAGAGGAAACGGGCCGGAGAAAGGTAATGAGGTAGCGGCGCGGGAGAGAGCCCGTATGGAAAACGGGGCGACGACGACGAGAAGAGACGGCGAGAATGCCGCTGAATGAAATTTAAAGTAAACAATGCAAGTTGAAGCGTTTACGGCGCCGGTTGTTGTTTGTGTACATAACCCATCTCGTCGTCGTCGTCATCGTCGTCGTCGCTGCTTCACAACGATCTCCATGTGTCTCGCATACTGTGCGCGGTTGTTGTTAGCGGTTGGTTAGCGCGAGAACGACTCGCGAAAATAAATGAATTTCCGGTAATCAGATAAGAGATGCCGAATCGGACATTTATCGGAGAAACAATTGTCAGACTTGTCAGAGTACGTTCAAGTACTCTGTTTAAGATTTTTCTCAAGTTATTAGTTTCTAATTTTACACGTATTAAGTATTTTGTCGCAATTATTTCTTCAACAAACGTCCCTCCGGTTCACTTAATTAGAGATTCCGGTTTCCGACAAGCGTCTGCGAAATTATTTCGCGATGACGCGCGCGCGCGCGCGTATTTCGTTTTACATCGCTCTCGATGTTACGTTGCAAAGGGGGATGCGATGCAAAAGCGCGCGCGACGGAATAGCGGGACGTAAAGTGCGAAAAGCCTAGAAAACTAACATCGTGAGAGCGGAAAGGGAAGCTGAGTACGAGGGTTACGCGGGAAAGACGACGCGAACGTTAAGGGTTGAGAGGAGAGGCCCCGTCGCCATAAAGCTGGGAGTTTGATAACGCAAGGGGATTGCGTACCGTAGGTTACGACGGCACGAAACCGACGGTGGGGCAGCCGTCGCGGTCGTGCAGTCTTGTATATAAAACATTCAGAAAGCTGTTTTTAGTTCGGTGCGATTCAATGCATTCTATAGTGAAAGCTTGCCTGCCTGCCTGCCTGCCTGCTTGCTTGCTTGCTTGCCCGCGCAGGCTGGTGTGTGCCAGGGTTGGTGTGTTTCCACCCTCCTACTCGTCTTTCCTACCTGCAAACGCCACAGCGTTACCCACCCAACAATCCCGGCTGCAGCCACCCCCTCCGGCGGTTCGCTTTCCTCCTCTCCCTCCCTCCCTTTCTCTCCCGCGTCTCCTCCCGCACACCTTTTATCCTTCCGCCGGTCAAGCGCGCCATCCGTCTGCATTTCAAATTGATGGATTTACCGGGAGGGAGGGAGGGAGGGAAAAAAGCGGAATGCGTGCAGAGGGAAAGAGAAACTCCGCGAGGAGAATGTCCGTTCGCGCTCGGATATCTATCTATCTATCTATCTATCTATCTATCTGCGCGGCAACTCCTTTTCGTCAGCCGTCGACGTGCGATTCACAATTAATAAAGTTCCGACGGTATTCTGTGCTTTCCCAGAACTCTCGTCTCTCGTAAACATCGCCCACCGTTCTCTCATCGCAATCGCGCACGCGTAAATATAACTCTCTCGTGCCTCGAACCGAGAGTCCGTTGCGGACACGGGGAGGAGTGCGGCAAAGCAGGGGAAGATGTCAGCTCGGGGGGTTGTCTTTTTTGCAGACAGATTTGAGGTTATTTTTCAGCGAGAAGTTTTTATATTATGTTTTTTTTCGTCCCTTTGAAGCTCCCGATAGTTTATTGATCCACCGTGTGTGTGTGTGTGTGTGCGCGCAAATATAGAAAGACCATTACTATAATACAAGCGTCGGGAGGGGGGAGGGTAACATCGTTGTGTGTTATTTCAGCAATTATAATACACGTATGAATATTCATGCCACCTTAATTACAACGTTTATTAATCGATACACCGGAGGGGGAAGAGAAACCATTGTTTGAACTCAAATTTTAATCGTTACGTCGCACCCCCCTTCCTACATACATATATACATATGTTACATTACGAGCTCGGAATCGATATTCAATTAAAGATTCATAAGATTTATTTACTCTATCATTAAGCTCGAATTTCGCAATCAATTCCAACTATAAAATGCGCCCTTTTATAATCGATACGTCGCGAAAACAAAACTCGATCTCGTTGCTAATAATTAAAAATATATCGCAAAAAAATCACATCGCGCCAACATGTGCGCGCTAAGTGTCATTTCTCTTTCTCTCTCTCTCTCTCTCTCTCTCTCTCTCTCTCTCTCTCGTTCCGTATCATCGGGAAATTATCTCGAATTTATTGAGGCGGAGACTTCGGGAGGGGTAGGGGGGATGTACGTGTGAGAACCGCGTTCACAAACTTCTTATAATAATTGCAACAGTGGATAAACTTGGTCGAAAGTTTCATAATGTTGGGAGGCGGGGGAAGACTATGAAAGCCCGTTCTCCCTCTCTCTTTCTCGTTTATAAATGTGACGCAAATATCATCTTGGTAATTGCCGTTAATCGCTGGCAATGAGAATAACTCGTCCATTATTTTACACTCAAGCGAATCTCCGATTTGAGGATAGTCGTGTAGAAGTAATGACCCGAAACAGAGCGCGAACTCGCGTTGCATTAATAACGCGAAACTCAGTGCGCGCGCGCGTTAAACTGCGAGAATTTTTTCGCCGAAAAATACGCGTTTAGCGAACGAGAATCCACGCGCCGAACAATCCACCCTTCCTTTCCCGAGAAGGTCACACATTCTCGTGTCATTTAATTTTTAAAAAAAAAAAAAAAAAAAAAAAAAATAGCTCGTTGTAACACGCCTCATCGTCTCGCGCATTATCTAAAAATCAACCGACTACGGAGCAACAAACTTGACGATGCCGAACTCGCGAAGATATTATCGCAATTACCACGCGTACGTATTGAAGTGGGCGCGCTGATATTAAATAAAAAAAAAAAAAAAATACACGCCGTAACTTTTTCGTTCTGTTATTGCGCGTGCAACATCTTTTTCTCTCGGTAATTTCATTCAACTAATTTGAATAACAAATAGAAAAAAAAAAAAATTAAGATCCGAAGTTAATCTTCGGCGTATCGCGAAAAGATGATTATTCCCCGCGAGAGTCGCGCTCAAGTCCCGAAATATATATACAACGCTGCTACAAAGTTAACAAAGATTTTGTGATCTTTCACAGAAGCGGGAGCGCGCCGCGTTCCCGCCTCGGGCTCGGCGCTTCAGCTTAGAGGAAGCTGCCGGATATAACGGTAAAACCGCTCGTTTAAAGCCGAACAAAGCGACCCATCGGCGCTCCGCTTTCGCGAGGGTTAATAATGGAATTATGAATTGCGTCGCGGCTAAACTTAATGCGATTTCCCTGTAAGCTTCGCCGTGAGCGTTTCAGACCCTCCCTTTCCCCCTTTCCCCCTCCCCGATCAATGCAAGCGTTGCGGGTGTGCTTTTCAAGGCGCTTTGACTTGTTACGGTATCGCTATTTTTACCAGAACTCCCGTTTGTCACGGGGATAACTTACAAGCAGGACACGTGTCGTCGCGGATCCCTTATCGCGCGCCTAAGGTGAACGTTCCAATGACCGAAACAAGATGGAGTGACAGACACTTGTCACGGATTAATTGTAACGTAGGATAATCGTCAAGAAACTTATCTCCAAAAATATTAATTAATTATAAACATTTTTTCCCATTATTGTTAATTATTTTAAAAGCGTTGGAGTTGACTGAGATCCGGTGAATATTTACCGGACGGTTAAAAGTGTTCCGACTGAATGAATCAGTGAAATCTCAGCGATTCTCTTAGTGGAAGACTTACAACTGTCCTGAGTCAGTAAATATCAATCGGATTTTCAGTCAGTAAAATGCACTGATTCCACACGGCAGAGTGTTTATCACACGCACAAAGTTGGGAAATATAACATTGAAGAAATACTTAAAAAAAAACATTGAGAATTGTTGCGTGTAATAATTACGAATCTAATAGTAATTATTTATTTAAATACTTGGTCATTGGAACAATCCACTTTAATATACTGTGTCGTCTCAGCAACCATCGATTGTCAGCATCGAGGAGTTTGCGAGCGAATTCAACATTGTTTTCCAAATGTTCAACAGCAATTGATAAAAAAAAAAAAAAAAAAAATATTGTTCACAGTCTATATAATCTGTATAGTTTTTTCAAACAATGTGGCGATTATTTTATTCTATACGACGCTAAACATATAATGCGACAATAAAAAAAAAAAAAAAAAAAAAAATTGTTATGTTCTAAGAAAGTTGAACAAATAAAAAAAAAAAAAAAAAGAAAGAAAGAAAAATGTTAAACAGAAACTATGTGCAAAATATGATATAGTGTTAAAGCGCGAGACGCGAACAAAGCAGCTGTGCGAATGCTTAGTAAACTTCTTGATCCGAATGGACTTCTTGACCCAGTTGTAATGAAAGAAGAAACGCGAAAATTTAATAACACACCGTCTCCCGCTATAAATGCGCGCCGAGCAAATACGCGAGAATGGTAATTAAATGTCCCGGATGCGTTGATCGTCGCGCGATTTCATTAAACTGAGGAGGAAAGGGGGGGGAGAGAGGGAGAGAAACTGAGGAACTCGCTACGCAAAACGCGAAGTGATGAAATAAAAGGCGATAAGTGACAAGTCGAACACGCGGCGGTGTTATCGTCATCAAATAAACGCGAAGTCTTCGCAACGCGAACGTTGTTATAAATAAAGCTACAATCGCGCGCGCGCGAATGCGTTTTCATATATACGCGTTGTATACGCAACAAACAGATGCGTGTCACACGATTCGCATTTAACTGTTGCACTTGCGGGCAGCAAACTGGACTGGATAATTTTAACGAAATGATGCGACGAAACATCCAATAACCGGGGACATCTGCGGAAAACATTTATGCATCACCGATCTGGCATATGTGTGACCCAAAACACATTCGTCATATTTCGAAGCTCTTTACACGAAATTCGCATTTACGTGATACAAGGGAGATCGCCGCGCAATCAAAGATTAATAATCATTTTATTACACAGAGATAATTATTCCGCGTATATATATATATATATACACGTCGCGAAAATTTGTATAATCAATCCGGATGAAAAGAATTTCGCGAGGTGTTTTCAACGTCAATTTAAACAAGTTTTCGCGAATATAATGAAGTGATGCGGCGACGCGCGGAAAAACGTAATTGAAATGCGAAATTTCTATGGAGAGCGAAATGAGCGATCGGCGTGCTCAAATACCAGATCACGCCGCGAGCCACAAATCATCACAGTTTACAAGCTCACTTCCGTTTCACCGACGGAAAATCCCGGCGGCGGCGGCGGCGGCGGCGAAGGAACTTTGCGCATCCGAAAGTACAACAAAGATTTAATTGGGAGATTATTCCCACCCGTCGTCGTCGTCGTCGTCGTCGTCGTCGTTGACCCGTCGTATCAACTGCAAACACGACTTTTATCTCCGATGCGATCGCGCTACTCCTTTTTATCCGTCTCTGTCCTCGACCGTCTCTCTTTCCCCCCTTCTTTTCCCCTCCCTCCCCCCGTGTGTCGTGTACATTGTCGGTTCTTCTCATAGAACATCGCGGGGGGAAAAAACAGAAGCGAAGAAACAAAAGCTCTATAAATAACGCCGCGGATACACGAGCTCTTAGTCTCTCGCGAAATACGGAGAACGGATACACACTCGGTCCCCGCGATCCCTCCTCCCCTTCCCTCCGCGAAGTTGATCGAAGAGAGGAGCAATTTGTCGTCAATACGTATCCCGCGTATATTTGTGGGCAAGTACCGGACATATTTGCGCTGTGCTTGAGAAAAAAAAAAAATAAAAAAAAAAAAGGATCGACCGAGGTAAGACCGTCCCAGCGCGCGACCTCTGACATTAATCCGAGAAATAATAAATATTATTTGAAGTGTAAATATTAATCAACAATGCTCCAATGTGTGTTTTATAAGTAGCCTTTAAGATGTTTTTAATTATTACGAAATTGAAGATGTGTGAAATAATTTTTTTTTATTATTCTCGAGCTCGTACGACGAGAAGCCGCAATTATTTTTGAAATCTAATATTTCCCTAACCTCGCACGTAAAATACTTTGTTGCAATTATTTCTTCGACAAGTGTCCGAGTGCCGGGTGGGGGTACTTGTTCGGTCGTTGAGACGCGTTTATTTATTTTCCGGAGGAGAATCTTTGAAAAAAAAAAAAAAAAAACACTCGAACGCGCGCGGAGTGTCTCGTGTATATACGCGGAAGAATTTATGTCTCGCGACAGCTCGAAACTCCGCCTCAGATCCGATGAAGTCACGATTACGGACGGGTCATAATTAAGGAAACACGAGCTCTCGATCCGGAGCCAGAGAGAGAGAGAGAGAGAGAGAGAACGGAGGGGAGAAAGGGTTGAAGTGCCCACCGAATATGGAGGAGGCCATTCGATCTTCGACCGACATAAACCGCACGAACGGATCTCGATTTTGAAAGCATCGATCATGGGGCGGGAGGATAATCGTACATTATGCGAGCGACGATGGAATTTTGATGTCGTTTCTCGATCACACCGTGAGGAGAGGGGGAGGGGAAGAGGATCCATTGCATTAAATATGCAAATACATACTATTACATATTTTATAGTATGCGATAGTATCACGCCAACGTTTCGCAAATGCGGCCGGGCCGAGAGCTCGCCGACAGCTCGCTTTCGATCTCATTAGCATGTAATTTCGTAGTTCATCGAAATATTGTTAATATTATTTTGTCTCTATTGGTTTATTCTCGCGCGTTAATATTTTTTTTTTTTTTTTTTTTTTAATGTCTCCGGACGGAAACATCTGGCTTGCAAAATTGGGGGATAAATAGCTCGGTGCTTGTTGCGCGAAAAAATCGGATCAATCGAGTTGTTCTCGTCGTCGTCGTCGTCGTCGTCGTCGCACGCGATAGCACGCGTTTCAACATCTCTCGCGGAGAAAGGACGAGATATATGCGTGGCACGCGGGAGGTGCGCGCGCGCGATATGATAGGGCGTTCTATCGTTTGCATTAATGCGCAGATGACGTGTGTGATTCCTGGACGGAGCTCTCTCTCTGGACGTGTGCGTTTTTTCACGACGACAATCGATAGGCGGTTCGTGAGGAGAAACGATCGCGATACTAACGAGCAAAAGTACCACGTGCATTCACTTCTCGGATATGAATAATAATTAATACGTTATCGCGAGTCCGATCGAGTTTCCTGTTAAAATTTTTCATTTTCCATCGTTATGTATATTACACGTCGAAACGTAATAATGTAGCGATCGCGGTATATATATTTTTCTTCGTTGTAACGAATAGGAAAAAATTCTCTCGCGTTGCACGAAACTTCTGCCGAGAGTTACACACTCGCTTAGAGAGAGAGAGAGAGAGAAAGAGATACGCTTAATTTTACATTAATTATATCGGATTAATGTTTCGAGAGCAGCGAATGTAAATATCTTATGTGTCGGACTCAATTATTAAACAAACTCGCTCGGATGATTCTTGCATTTGGGTCCCCCCCCTCGAACTTTCAACGGAGACTCGCGCGAATACTCGCGAGCTCTATAATTTAACAGTATCGCCGGAAACATTAGCAGAAAAGCTTACGGGGACACACAGTGGAAAAAGCGTTGATTTCATCTCCCGTGAGAAGTTTTCCTATTTTTAGTTAACAGTCGCGAAAGTTTTCAAGAGCCGGCTTATTAGAACGTGGAAGAGTCAGGGTTTACGTTGGAAAACGCGCGCGCGCGAGAGCTTCCGAGATCCCGGCAGGTGCGCCAGCGGGATTGCAAAATCTGAAATACGTTAACCCGTCGTCGTTTTGCCGTCGCAAAAATACTGGCGTTACGTGTACGCCGCCTCCGGCAAAAAGAGCAGTTTGTCCTTAGGCAGTTCGTTTGAAGTAGTGCCGCCACTTTTGTCGAAGCTCGTTTTCGCGAAAATTGCGAAAGACGTGGTGGTCACCGCGGTGGTGATCGCGAAACTTTCATCCGATCAAGACAAATACACCGGATATTTGTTAAACAAATAATTATTAAATATTAATTGTAACAATTTTCAATTTTCTCTGTGAAGACAGAAAATAAATTCGCAGAAAATGCATCAATGCTTGCTATATTAAATGACAGATAATTACCGCTTGCGTTTACAACAAAAATAGCTTGTGTTTATAACAAAAAAAGATAAATTATCTATACACATCTATTTGCAAACGCAAAACATCCCGTCATTTATTTTATATTAAAACCTGTATATTCTATAAACAACCGACTATTGCGCAAGTCGATGCGTGAAAAACTGCAACTAACGTAACTCTTTTAATGACCGGGCACATGTACCAACGACCGGACATTTATTAAAAAAAATAATTATTAGATACATAAATGTTAAACACATCACTTTTCAATGTTTCAATCTATTTTTTAAGGTGTGATTTTTAATAATTTCCAACTTCACAAGTACTTTTATAATTATTCTTTTTTTTTTTTTTTTTATAAATGTCCTGCAGTGGTACTTCGGACCATTTACCTCGTAAGTTCGCGTAAGTCTTGGCGATCTCGATGTATCTTTCGTGCGCGATCGGTCTCGCCCTCGTCGAGTAATGATAAATCGCGATAACTACAGCGCGAATATATATACATATATATATTCGTCGGATAAAACCGAGTGTTCGCTTTCATTTTTTCGCGACAAGGGCGGCGAAAGACGAAACGCTTGAACGTTACACATCAGATACGTTACTTAAGCGCAAATGCGCAAGTTACTCGCAAAATTGCAAGACGGATTGCCGACTCGTGTGTATGTGTGTGTGTGTGTCACAATTCTTTTTCGACGCTGTTTGCCATCGTTTCATCAATTACAAAAGCGATCTGTCTCCGTCGAGTTGTTTACAAGAAAAATCACGTAACACACGACGGTCGTCGTCGGAAATCTAGATCTACGTGGATGGGCCAATAAATGTCTCTTACAAAACAAGACGTTTGGTTGCAAGCGCGCGCGCGCGCGTTGTTGTGCGAAACGCGATAATGCACTTTTGCGCAATAACATTTATGACGAGGAAATTTGCAATTAGAACGGAAACGGAGATTTCGGAATTATCGGTAATGTGCAACAATCGTCTCAATCTGCAACACATCCGATCGATGATGAAGTTAATAGGATGATATCGAGTATAACGTTTCCCCGCCGTTAAATCAACGGTATTACATTCGCTGCAGGGAAACAATAAGCCGCTTTGTGTTCGACGATATAAACGAAACGGGATTTTCAATGCAATGTTAAGCAATGTCGGGAGAGGGGGAGGGGAGCAATGTTTGGCCGGGACAGAAAGGCCTCAAAGATCGCAAAGATTGCTTCCGTATCTCTCCCTCCGTCCCCCCTCCTTCCCTCCTTCGCATCAAGATGATGTGTCTTCCTCGTCACCATGGGACCTCGTGACATAACAAAGTGGGATAAGTATCCCGCGGGACGCGCGCAAGAGACGGCGGCGTCATCCTTCGGGTTCCTTCAGACGGGAAAATAAATTCGTGTCAAGACAAATAAGCGCACTCGACGCCTTCACCTCTCCTACTTATCCGTTTGTCCTGTCTCCTGCGTCCCCCTCGCCCCTTTATCACTATCTTCCTCCCTTTTCCTCCGTTGTCTTCGCACACACCTCTCCGACCCACTCGCTCGCTCTTTTCTCTCTCTCTCTTTCTCTTTTTTTTTACAACCACAGTCTTTTCCTTTCTCCTATCTAGTCCTCTTTATCCCAGGAGAGAAACCTCCTGCCACTTCCGTTGGCTTCACCGACGGTCCTTCAACTTCTTTCGCGTCACCAGCATTCTCCACCTCACCCTCGTTTCGCCCACGTCTTTCTTACCCTCTCTCGCTCGCGCCCGTCCCGTATCAGTTCTTTGTCCTTTCTAATACGAGCTAAGCGATTCGGTTTTTCCGCGAGTTTTTTTCCCTTATCTTCCCGGACGACGGATTTTTTTTTTTTTTTTTTGCATCAACGGCCTGAGCAAACCCCCTGACCCTTTCCCTTATTCCGCTCGCCAATATTTGCTCCCATCTTTCGGGCTTATTCGAGGGAGGGAGAGGGTCGCGGTCCACAGCAGCAGCCAACGAAATCAGGAACCTGTCGGTTATTGGCTGGCTGTTTCCATCGACTGGCGAAGCCGGTGCAAGTCGACGCTAAGCTAAGTTAGTCTGATTTCGGCAAACTCAAGTTCCCACTCTTGCACGGCTTCTTACCTGTTCCCATTCTCTCGCATCGCTTGCTTCCTGATCCCGCTACGAACGCTCGTTGACCGTCCATCTCCGGGATCTTCGTCTTCTTTTTTCGTTTCACCTCCCCAGACTTTACTCTCATCACCTCAGGTAATTACATCGCCACCCTCTCTCGGGACATTAATAATACTAATCTTTTCGTAATTTGTTTCGCGTCAAATTTTCTCTTTCAGTCGTGTGTGATTGACCTCGGACGCATGTAGCCGGGCATTCGTTGCGGAAATTCAATTGTTAAATATTTAAATATTAAACAGTTCTCGGTATATTTTAATTATTTCCTAAAATATATTTTTATTAGTTTCTAATTTTTTACATGTATGTACATCAGCATCAGATATTTATTAAACAAATATTTATAAAAAAATACTGTACATCAGCATCATATTTATTAAACAAATATTTTTTTATTATATATTTGTTTAATAAATATCTGATGCTGATGTCCGGCTCATTGAGATATTTATCTTATAGATAATAAAATGACTTTAGCGAAGATTCGTCTCCCGGCGACATTTCGTTCGATTCGTAAAATCTGCACATTTTTGCGCGCTCTGTTGCGGTTGGTATGTTATTTGTCGTTTGTAACTGAAAATGTTATTTACACACTCGGCACTGTCGGTTCATTGTCTTGGAAACTTGGTGTTTGCGCGGTTATTTTATATTTGACTTACACACACACACACACACATACACACGTCGCACTTGCGCTCGTTGTGCGCGGCAGCTACAAACCATTGTTCTCTCGAATTTGATAAGCTTCGTCCTCATTTTCCCAGATTCATCTTTTCCGCCGGAGTTTTTTCGCACCTTACGTCGTCCTCTCGTGTTTGTCATAGCGCGCGGTCTCTCTCTCTCTCTCTCTCGCGCGCGCGCCATTGAAGCGCGTTCGGTCGTTTCTTCAAAATTCGATTCTCGAACGCTTCGATCGGTCTCCCTCCTCGATAATGCCCGATCTATACCCTACCCGAGTTACCTACCAATGTATCCTACCGAAGCGAATGCTCGAGATGTCTGCTGAGTAAGACGGAACGGTGGCTCACGATTTTTCTCGACTGGTACGTATTCGGAACCAAACGTGAAATCCAATCTTACACCGACTCCCTTTCTCTCTCTCTCTGTCTTCCTCCCTCGTCTCGCTCACTCCATCTCTTTTTAGTGGTAACGATCAGCAAAGTCCGTATCACCCGTTACCACAATGGGTCTCTCTCTCTCTCTCTCTCTCGGGAGATCGTAAATACACGGAGTTAGATAGGTTTCGTTGGATGTTGTTTTACGAAGAACATTTTATACGCGAAATAGTATCTAGCAGTACGTAGGAAGAAACTGAAGTAGGACGACCGCTCTTCCTATAGCTCTCAATAAAGCTGTCTTCGCGAGTCACCGGGAGAGAACGTACGTTTAGGAGTAACAAATATCGGACAAGAAACGACGTCGATCCGACACGTGTTATCGTTTTACGTAAAAGTCTCGCGCGAAAAAGTGCGTCGGAATTATTAATTCCGACCCGGGGAAGAGGCGAAAATCATCGCGCAGTTCAAATCGAAGAAACACGCGCCTATAATTGCTAAAAAATTCTCTCGCAGCAATGTCGTTGAATTATTGTTCTTGGATTTTCCTTGATTTTATTTGATGAAGATCGAGAGAATGAAATTTGAAACGCGCGAAAACCGCAGCGTTTTAATTCTCGTTTTTTTTTGTTTTTTTTTTAAATTTAATTTCAAGTTCGCGGAGCGCGTTGGGTGTTTACCCCCCTCCCCCTCTCCCCAATCTTCGTTATTAAAAGAGATTCGATCGGTCGAGGCGCGGAAAACTATGCGCGCCCCGCGCGTGGTATCGTTTCTCGCGCGGGAATGAACGCCGCCGCGTACATACAAATAGGAAATTCATAGGAATGTACACGCAAGGACTTGGCCCGCGGGTGTGTGTGTGTGTTTACGCGAGCACGTCAATACGGGCTAATTGTGTATCGATGTGCGCGCGGTGTGCGCGCACACATCGCGGGACATGTTGATCTGAATATGCGACGGGGGGGGCGACACACAATGGCACACGGCGCCCCGCTAAGCAGACGTTTAAATTCAGCGACACGTAGCCGTCCTGACAGGATTGCCTTTTTGTAACGTTGGGTCCCTTCGGTGCGACGCGGCGGTCTCGGTGCCGGCGACACGGAAAAATCACGAAGGGAATTCTGGCGATGGGTGGAGGTGGTAGGTGGCGGTTGCATGATTTAACTCGTCCCACTTTCCTCTCTCTCTCTCTCTCTCTCTCTATCTTTCTCTCCTTTTCCTCGCCCCGCCGAGATGTAATGATCTGAGAAATTGTGCTCCGATATGCAATACCGACGCGAGCAAAGAAGAGCGAATGGCGTTGGGATACGATGGGTTCTCCGGGGCGCGGGTAGACGTCGCGCATTCGGATTTATTCATAGCTGTCCGCGTGTATCTCGCAACGTCTAGCGTGTATCTCGAAGGCCCGAAAACTGTCTTTCTGGCGCGAGAAAGCGAAGGAGAACAATGTCAGGTCAAAGATAAGCGCGTTTTATGCGGATTCGTGTAGGAATTCGCGGCGCGAGTTATAAATGAGTAGCTTATTTCGAAAACCGATGTCTAGACGTTTATTTCCAAAGCGAAATTCTCTCGGTCTCGCAAAACTTTTGATTGACGGTCGCGTCCCCGAAACGCGTGTTCGTTTATATTTGCATCTCGTTGGAGGATTTATATAGTTTCTCCTCCAAAATTACGTTATCCCAACTTTAGATCGCTTTGCATTGAACGAGGATTCGCGAATAATGGGCCGCGCAAAATGGAGAATGGAATCGAATCGGCGGCGATCGTGAATACGCGCGCGTCGTCAGTTTTCTTTGGGCCGCGATAATGACGAGTGTAACACGATAGAGAAAATTGGGGATGAAGATCTTCAAATCCCCGCTCTCCCCTCTCGGGTTTCATCTCCCCGTAGTGCTCGCGAACGACTTTTTCCGCGTAGGAGTAAGAGCGAGGTTGAGAGACACTGCATAGTTAAATCCTCAACGGCAAGAGGGACGGCGGGGAGAGGATGCGGGAGAGGAAACGGTCGCCATTTCCTGGTGACGCGAAGACTCCCAACCCAATCCTGAGCCATCAACCCACGGCGAGCACAGTCTCACTCTACGCCGAGCTATTCTCTGAATATTTTGGTAAGATAAACGTGGTTTCCGTGATATTAGAAGGGAATGAATTTGCGCCCAGTTTAGTTAGAGAATGTATTGTTCGTCCGAAAACTGTTTTTCATCCCCTCCGCTTTCACATCCTCCGCGGAAAGATTCTCCGGGCGTCTTTCGCGAAACGCAAACCTCTGCCAGAAATGTTTGCAAATCTAGGACGAGTAGCAGTCGGTCGTTCGCGAAATCTTTGTATCAATTCCCGTCTTTTTTTTTCGATCGGAAACAAAGTCTTGTATCTTCGTTCGCACGCGCGCAATTATTGTTTCGTACAACAAATTTTGGTTTTTTGAAAAAAATAGGAATTTTAACCGAAACGCACCAGTTTTTTACAAGTGGTTTTTGTAATTTAGTTGGTCGAAGGACGAGTAAACAAGGTCGATGGGAACTCAGCAACTCGGATGTAGTAAGTACGCGAAATAAATTGCTCGAAAATTTATTTTAATTAACATATCGTCTGCAGACGTTTCGCCACATCCTCTCGTCACGCCTTCAACGCGAATCGAAATTTTGACACGAGTGGCCGCAACAAGTACTAAATAAATGAAGAGACGGTCGGAAATTGAGTTAAAAAAAAAAAAAAAAGATCATAAATATCTCAATGACGCTCGCGTGCCGGTTTTGACGAAAAGTAAATTTCAAATAATATTTAGAATTTGAAATAATAATTTTGTGTAGTTCGAAATTTAAATTCAAAAAACACAGTAAAAATATTTTCGCGAGATCTTGACGCAAATTGAAGGAATTTGCGTGTCGGTCGAATTATTATTTACGCGCCGCTTTCGATAGATCTAACAATCTCGAAGCATCTTTTGTCGGAAAATGGCTTTATATTCGAACGCACAATGGATATGAAACGATAGTCGGTGATTGGTTACGGCTCAGCGCTCGCATTTCCATTAGCGACGTTAAAATAATAAACAGGATACAATGACACCGGGAAATCCTTGCAATAATACGAATGTCAATTAATTTCAGCGAGGGAAGCGACAAATTATTTCTCAGGCGCACGTGGGACCAAATTTTGATTTGCGGTTCGCGCGCGGACTTCGCTCTCGTAAACATCAAATAATTCTAATTTGCAAATAACGTGTAACCTTACGATCTAAGGCATAGCATCAGATTTTGTGTGTGTTGCGCGATTTTCTACACGCGCGCGCGTTAATTTCGATGTTGTCTTTCGCGCGAGAATAATTATTTCCACTTGACGCCGTTTCGCGCGAACGACGGCCGTCTAAACACGGCCGTTCACGATGAAATTTTTTTTTTTTTTTTTTTTTTTTTTTTTTATTTCAAAACGGCGTGTGTTTTTGCGACTCCCGCGAATGGTTAAATGCCCAAAAGATGGTAGGATTATAAATGTAAACCGTGTGCGTTTTTGGATAATGCGCAGAAGAAATCTGATATTTTATGAAACAACGGAGCGCGCGCGGAGTCCGACGGACAGGAAAAAAACATTTTATTCTCTCCGTAAATATGCCGCGCGAATATATTTTGCAAAACACATGTAACGAACGGAAATGGACGACGCGAGAGAGAGAAAGAGAGGAAGGTATAAACACGCGATAGCAATACGTGTAAACATTGAGCAGCAATTTTCTGACCGTGCTATTTTTTTGCGCTGTATTACCGAAGAGCTCAATCGATGTTCAAAGTACGTCTCTGTAATTTGATGATAAATTTATCAGCGCTCTGACAAAAAAAAAAAAAAAAAAAAAAAAAAAACGCGTAACAAACGTATAGGTGCTTGCACACACACGTTTCTCTCTACGGAAATTTATATTTCGAACAAAAATATATATCCATTTAGTTTTTTGTCTCCGATTATATCCTCGCGTTTTTCACGCGATGACGCATCTCGTATTAAAGAATTATCTCCCGCGTTGTTTAATATATTAACGGTATTAACACACGCAACGCGTGTTTTTTTTTTTTTTTTCCACCTGTCGTGTTGCATACTTAAACATCTCTAATGCACACCTCTGTCTGCACCGTGAAAACTCACACACGTGTGTTTCTTTGCGATTTGTATCGATACAAGCTCGTTTCAAGCGCGAACTCCTATGTGTGTTGTGTAAATTCACAACACACATTCCGGGGATGGTAGGCGAGGAGTGGCGTTGCGTATTTGCCAGAGAGATATATGAATATTATCCTAAAATCATTTATAACGCATTATAGCGAATTAAATCGCCCCATTAAAAGATCAGCCTTGCGCGCGCGAATTTCCGAACGTTTCGTCGCTCATTTGTTTAATCCCGACATGCGGAAAATCCGCGAGCCGCACAACAGCGCGCTCTCCCCCCCTCTCTCTCTCTCTCTCTCTTTTTCCCGCGTAATGGCGCGTATACTCTCTAACGGGTCAAGCCGCGTTAAGATGCGAAATTGTTATTCCTCCTGTGTCGTTTCGCGCGCGACACCCGCGCAATACCCGTGTGGATTTCAGAAGCCGATCGTTTCGGGACGATCGTTTCGATGTGTGTCCGGGAGCTTTAAAGCATGGCTGAAAATAAATTATGCACGCACTTCGCGTACGAATGCGCACGGTTGGTCGGACGGCGCTTTTCACAGGAAACGGCTTAACCGATGGGAAAGGGTGGAGGCGATGAGGGGTTGGTGGTGTGTGTGTGTATATATATATATATATATATGTATATATATATACATAGGGTGAACTGTGTAGGGTAGAGCGGACGGAGGTGGCGAGCACGGCGGTCGGCGCGGGACGAGTCGGGCTGGTCGCACAGGAGGATTGCGGGAAACTGAAACGTGGCCAAATCGAAATTAACTCGCGCGTAACAAAGCCGCGACTGAAATATTAATTATCTGAAAATTAGTTGGATATGGGTCACCGGACGATGAGTTATGTGCGAGAGAGAGGGAGAGTCGCGCTTCTCTCTCTCTCTCTCTCTCTCTCTCT
>QVNW01005858.1:0-11897 GCA_014825475.1 Pseudomyrmex flavicornis | reverse complement strand
ATAAATAGACACGCGGTACGTTACGCAGCACTCTTTATTAGAGAAATACAGAAAACCCGAGCGAGGATGCAAAAGCGGCCGGAGCTTCCCTGCACGCGTCGACTCCGCTTCGACTCTTGTTCCGAACCGTCTTGAACTTCTCCCGTAAACAACCCCGTTGTCAACCCGTTCTTCTGTTTAACAAACGCCGCGCAACTAAACGACGAACAACGTGGCGGCACATCTTACATCGGATGTCGGCGTAGCACGCATCTCGCAACAATACTAAACTCCGAAAGAAAGCTAGGCCGGAGCACATCGAGTGGACATCTTGCTCGTCTCTCCCTTTGGTGGTCCATAATCGGTGTTAATGCGGGCTTTGCCGCCGCGCCAGAGACAGAATCGTCTCTTTTCTCTTTGTGTCCTTCGAGAACGGTAGCTTTTGATAGTAGTACAGATTTGCGACAAATGAAATAGTCGGAAACTTCGTTATTTTTCTCTTCGCGGTTTGTTTCAATTTTTTTTCTATTTTGTTTGTTTTTATACATGAATTGATGATAAAATAAACAAAATAACAGTTCGCATTACTGTTTTTTTTGTAAACATCGGTCTGTTACACATATGTGTGAAAAGAGAGAGAGAGAGAGAAAGAGAGAGAGAGAGACTTGTGTGTAATATGGTTGTCATTAATATTTACTCGACGTATTTACATATTATTTATTAAGCATGCATAAGCAGGATTTTTTGTTTCCCATTTCTTGATAATGCGGAACGGTGTAATTTTCGATGATTAATGATCCTTTTTGCTCGGCGAAAAGCTATTATCGTATTCCGAGAGGCGAGCGTGATAAAAAGCGTTCGTGATTATCTGCTGTTACCGCGGATAGTAGACATTAGAACTTGAGCACACCAAATGAAATCGCATTTAGCGAAGGTGTAGTAGAGATCTGTCTGTGTGTCCTACGTGTGCGGGTGTGCGAATTTAATCAAAAGCTTCACTCACGTACGCACTAATTGTACACGCTCGTGTCTTAATTTATTTATAGCTGTAACAGAAACAGACAATGTGTAAATTTTATATCACGCGTAATACGTTTTCTCTTCTTCTTTACAAGCAATCACAAATATTTATATACTGTTGAAAAAATATCATTAATTATTTCTGATAATTTTCTTGGATTATTTCTGAAATTACTAAAATTGTTTAACAACAAAATCACGATGAAAACGATGAAAACTGTGCTAATTATCTATACGAATTGAGCGCGGAGACTGTCGCGTGATACACTCACGTTTTATTTTTTTTTTTTAGGTTTTTGTTTTTACGAGTTTTACGACTATATATGATGAAATATAATATTTGCGGCGTAATCTCGCTTATGGCGCGAACGAACGATAGTTGCGCACAATCGACGAGTTTCGCCGCAGAGTGTCATCGGGATTATGTTAATCTCAAGAAACCGGCTTATATATAGCAGGGTCACCCGATCGTTGGCGGGAGCTCTCTCCGCAGATCATTGTCCCCGGCGATATTGGATTACGTTTCACTGTTAACAGGTTACGTTTCATATCTCGCCGTGGCAGTCACGCAGATATGGTGAGCGAACTGTGCTTATGGCTAATCGACTGCGAGATCGATCGAGTGTGAATGGAAACTCGCGCTGTTACAATAACAATTTACTGCGCAATATATAAAATATAAACTATTGATTTTACTCGAATAACCTGGTTTATTTGATAGCGACGAACAGCTGTCCGAGATAAATATTTCTCGAGATATTTTTTTACGATAACGCGAGAATATTTTTAGCGAAGCAGCGGTCTCATTTCGGCGGAGGGCTTACACTGTCCGCGTAATTATGCTAAATCACGATAGTCATCTCACACGCACGAATCACATTGTTATAAATAATTCATACCGTACCCTTTTGTTGCTTTTCCCGAGAATAAGATGATCCCGCAAAATTGCGTAATTCCAGGATGGCTAAAAAAAAAAAAAAAAAGAGTCGAGAACAATTGAATGTCTTCGCTAACATTGTAATAATAACAAGACACGCGATTGCGCATAATTACCGGATTGCAATTAATAACCAACGGAGAATTGCCTTTGTGTCGATCTGACAACGCGACATTTTCGATGAAATTCGAGAAAAAAGGGGGGAAAAAAAAGTCGAACAGACGATTACTGTATTCGGCACAGTTCACATATAATTGCGGAACACGTCACTGCTGTGGCGCGCGTCTATTCTCGCGTCTAGTTCGAAAACGGTCAATTCCTTCACATATGCGCGTCTCGCTAGATGACACGAGGCCCTCGAGAGTCATTTCATCAACTCTGTCCTCGTTTGCACGCCTCGAAACGGTATATACGCGGTAGTTAGTCACCGTTTAAGAATACGTTCAACTTCTTGATTTATCGCGCTCGCGCGATAATCGCTGATTGGTGTGAGAATCGCGACGTGGTCCTAAGTTTTGTCGGTCAGGCGGCGTCTTAAGATGATTCACAACGACCGCGTTTTTATTTGAGCCATATTGACATTTTCTGTCAGCGTAAAATTCTGTCACGCCGCAAAAGCAATATGTTTCGAGAGATGACGCGTGTGCGAAACAATAAATGTCAAAAACTTCGAGAAAATATCTATGTATCTCCGCAAACATTAATAGGAAAAAAAAAACAAATATGAAATTAGTGGAATAAATAAATTTATATAATATAATATAAATATATTAGTAGAATATTAAACAAATATCTCCGGGGATTACGTATCAGCATTCAATTTTCCACATGGCGAAGGATATCGTGAGTGTTTTATTGCTCGATTGTTTGGTATGTCGCAGTGTGCACATTACACGATACGTTTCGCGGATTTGAACGTTGACGTTTTATGCGAGAGCGCGTAAGAAGTTCTTCTTACGGGCGCTCTTACGAGCTCTCGTATTTGCAGTATGTCGCACATCTCTCTTCTCGGGGTTTTATAGTCACCCACGTCGTTAACGTTCCATTATTAACGTTATGTATTCCCACGTTGCGGTACTGGTGGTCTGACAGTCAGCTCGCCGAGTTACAGATGTTTGGCGAAGCAGGAAGAGAATAGTCTCATAAACTCGTGACAATAGAGCATTTCTCTGCTGTTTTAAATAGCACGCGTTTTAAAGTCACGTTTAAAAATTTCCCCCATCGAATTTTGACGCCAAAGACTTGACGCCGTCTCGTGTTCGTTGGAACGCAATTTTGCGCCGAATCGAAACGTAACTTCGAGTCGGCATATTACGAGTAATTAATTAATTTTATACACCATTAACGTACGACGACACCTGCGAGTCGAAACGTAACTTCGTCACTTTCACGGCTGCGCTTCCTGTCTCATTTGTCTTTGTCCTCGTTGAAAATTGTTAGACGACGTTACAATCGAACGAATCCGGCGTGTTTTATCGCCACCTGCGTGCGTTCTTACGCATTGTGTGTACGGTCGCATAATCACATGTACGCAAAACCCGGCAGCGGCCAAGACCCGTGATAAGTCGCAGATGCCAGTTAGAAGAAACCACAGAGGAAAGTCCAACTCCCTGCGCTCGAAAGTATACTTTTATTACGCGGAAGTTGACACGCGTGCTGTGCCCATCTGCGTACGACAGTCTCCCACGCTTAGTAAAAATCTCCGTTGCAGCTGTCGTAACCGGGGACGACTGTAGATGACTATATGAACGATGCGACGTAAACGTGAGTAGTGAGATGCAAGTGACAAGTTTCAATGACGTTCCTGGATGCTTCTCCGCGAAATGCTTTACCTTATTTCTGAATTGAAGATTGCTAAATATATAAAAATAATAGTGTAGATATAAAAAGAAATAATAATAATCTTATTTCTTGATAATTGTTCTTTTAAATACGTTAAAATATATAAAACTCTATGGAGGAAAAACCTATTTCTTACATTAATCACGCTAGAAAAATCACGCTTTCTTAAGGAAATATGCGATGTTTGATACCGCGAGAGAGAAGAATTCTGGCACAGTTCCGGGTTTTCAAGACCAGATTAAATTCACGCAATTTTCTTCACGAGATCCGATATTCGAGCAGCAATGAACTTCTTTAATTACATCCACTGGTAATGTGCTTAAGATAAATCCCAAGATCATTCGCGGAAACTTCTCGAGTTACATTTCCATAAAGTTTACTGTTTATAAGATACTTTCGTCTTGTTGCAAAATTAAATATAGAAGTGATACTCGAAAACATCTTTGTCTGTGCGCTTCTGTGTGTGTGTGAGCAAAAATCTTTCTTAATTAAGTAAGTTCAGCAAAATTATATCGCGTTGAGTTTTTTTTAGTTAGAAGTTAGTGAAAAAAGTGGTGTGTGCGTGGTGTTAATAAATCTCTATCTTCAACACGCAGTTGCATACACGTGTGAAAAAAAAAAAAAAAAAAAAAAAAAAAAAAAAAAAGATAATTGCCGCAAATGGCCGCGCGGCTGCTATGATTCACTGCGTCATGTAACGATCGGTGTAACTACTTAACCGGATAAATTGTACGCAGAGAGAATATAATTGCCAGGAACGCAATAAATCTGTCTTTCATTAAAGAGATCGCTTGCGCAATTATATTACGCCCGGGCCTTTGTTCGTTCTTTTTGCCGCTAATTATTCGAACACAAAATACTCGTTAACTCGCGTATGAAGTACAAAGATATGCAGATATTCTCGTATATTTTTAACGCACTATTATTTTATTATTCCAAGCGAGATAATTTTACAGCCACTAATCCGAATAATCGCCAACTTTTAAAAGCATAAACGCTCGTTTATACACCAGAGTTCAAAAACTACCGATTTTTCACGGTAATAGTCTACGATCGTTATATTTCCAACTCGACTTTTCCATCTGTGTGTGAGCAGAGCAATTGCATACTCTTTTAAAAGTCATTTTATAACTTAAGTTCTCTATAACGATTGTATGGAAAACTTTCAATTAACTTTCACGTAACGTCGCGTTTGCGATTTTACAAGTCTTCCAAACGCGTTCGAATTTTGTGCGTAGGTCTGTCTATAAATTCCGCGAACAGACCATCAGGGTCCAATAACCGAGTACAAGCCTCTCGCAACAAGACACGTTCTCGCAACAACCGTGTAGAGCCGCGTTCGATCGAGAAGCGATCGTTTAGCGGCGAAAGCGTCGTTAAACGGAAAACCGTATCCGGCAAGGGATGCTCGAACGCACTCAGGGTAGCTGATAATTTTATTGGAAACCGCGCATGCACTTTACAACCGGCGAATGCAAACTACCTGGACGCTCGCCAGAAGGATCTGGCCATTGAGATGTTATATACGGCCACTTTTCGTGAGGCAAAAGCTCGCGTTTAAAGTTCTGTGTGCGACTTCGTCCGTTCCAAAAAGTCGATAACCATAAACAGTCCGTGCGATTGTTTTCTTAGCATAAAGGGAAAACACGCACACCTCACAAATTTATGTTTACAGATTCTTAAATAAAATTTTATAGCCATACAGTGGATGTACGTATATATAGTTTCTTTTAACGTGTAAATTAATACACGTGAAAAATAATTCAAATAACAAAAAAAATTCAAATCTCGAAATAACATTTCTAAAATTTATATAAGATGCCACTTTGCATCACATGTATGAATTATCTATTTAATTCCCTAATAAACGTTTTGAGCAGGAATAAGATTTGTTTATGCAAACATCAATATCGCATATCGATATATATCGCAAATCGATATATATCGAAAATCGATATATATCGCAAATCGATATATATCGCATATCGATATATCAATTTTCTTTCACTTATAACATGTGGTGTCATCCAGGAGAAAAGAGACCCGATGAAAATAAAGTTCTCTCTCTCGCTTTGCACATTCTTGGTCACGCTTATTAAACGCGGTAGTGCGTTTGCGGATTTTGCAGGCTTCTCGTCGTTTAAGTACAATTTAATATGCCGTGACAACGACGACGTGATAAAAATGTCCGTGCGCGCGGCGGTTTCGCCGCGCGAGAAAACGCGATCTTCAGCGAAGCTGTTGGAAAGTTGTAATGCAGGAAGTTCGAAGTCACGGTTCGCGACGGGCGTATGTACATGATTGCTCGGCAAAATAATTTGTTTTGGAAAATAGTGACTTGCGTGAGAAATAAATTACATGAATATCGAATGAAGCACCGACAAACATCCGGATGCCGTTAGTTCTTCGGTTTGATGATCAAGAAAACTTGAACATTAACAGAAAATACACAGCGAAAAGGTTAAGCATAATATTTCTACTACGACAGTCCGCGCTTTGCCACAAAGAGAGAAACCAGCTGTTTCGTGCGTGATTACAGCCGCGGATTAAGAGACGCGATCTCTCAGATACAAGTTTTTTTTTTTTTTTCCATGCACGTGCGCTCGAGTCGTTTCCATCCTGAGGGATTAAAATCGCCCCATGTGGCACACGCGCCATTGTTACCCGCACGGCGCTCACCTGTACGTCTGCCGATTCTCCGGAGAGGCAGAGGTCGCGCGCAGGTGAACGAGGGGGCAGTTAGCGCGCGAAATGTTTCCCTCATGCTTACGTTCTCACGGCAGGCCCGCGTCTTTTTTTGCGACCCCCGACCTCGAGATATTCACCTCCCGCGGGCGCGCAAACGAGCGGCTTGAAACCAGGCGCGCAAGACGAAGAGCGAAGTCGCGCCGTAATAAATTTGCCTCTGTCTTCTGTTGCAGCATCATATAAAATTAAGGCACGGTAGGCACCGTCGACAACACGGCGAGAGTTATCTGCCCAGCAGCTTCGTGCCAGATACGGACGAGCCCGAGCGAGGTAACTGGGGACCATGGTCGACACCGAGCTCCTGTTCGCGCTCCTGCGGCGGCGGGGTCGCCCATCAGACCAGACAGTGTCTCGACATAGAGTGAGTTACCATACTTTACGAGCTTTCACATTTATCGGCCGCTCGCTACCGGGAGAAGGACTCGGCCCCGCGGCGGTAAAACGCTCGCTCTCCGCTGCGTGAAATACGATATTGAGAGGAATGTCGAGCGAGACGTAGGGATGGGTTTGGCACGTACCAAGAAGGAACGTCTCAATATACGTTACGTCTCGTGGAATTCACCAGTTGGAAATAGAAAACATAGCGCGCTGCGATCCAACTAGCAGATGCCTTTCACTATTGTATTTTATTGTGCATATTTCGCTAAAAATTGAGTTTTCTTTCACAAACAATTCACATTTGTCAAAAAGACTGTCCTTGCATTTTTTTCCTTCTATTTACACAGCGCGCGTATGCAGTTGTGTAAATGTTATGAGAATTATTATTAGTGCAAGCACGCTACGCGCAAAGTAAGTTATACAAGAAAGAGAGAGAGAGAGAGAATTTACTCGCCCACTTTAAAGTTTGTTCTTCGTTAAATTTTCCCGAGAGGAGAAGCTATTCCGTCTCGTCGGCTTTCTCCCTCGCTACAATGGTATGCTCAATTGGATTGAGATTGGATTAAAAGCGGACACAAGCTTGCAAAGAATTTAATCAAGTCGCGATCTGCACCGGGATGCTCGAATGTAATGGCGTGTAAGCAGCGAGTTGAGAAAATCGCTTATCGAAGCGGTAATAAATGTTACACGCGTGTACAGTCTAATTTTAGAGTTTCAGCGGTTACGTAAATAATACAAGACAAGGAAATTTTATCGAAGAATGTTCTGTTGCACGTCTCTCGCCCAGGGAAAATGAAACTTACATTCCTCAATAAGTTATTTCACAGTGTTGCGCAATCGTGGTCAATAAATATATAATTCTCTCAAGTTTTTAGTTTGAGAAAAAAAAGAAGCTATTTGAAAAACTTAGTACGACTGAAATAATTTATTATTTCAACGAGACGTCGTCGGATCGAGGAAAATTAAATAATTTATACTCCTTTTGCAACGCAAAAGAATCTTTTTTTTGCAACGCGCGCACACGTCGGCCGCGACTTGTAAATTTTGGATAAATCAACGAAACTTTTCTCCAGCGCACGCCAACGTAAACGGATTCGCCGTAAATCCTCCTTATCGCAAAACTAAGGGAAGATTAATCGTAGGCACTTACACGTCTCCCGGCGTCACGCTATCTCCGGGAAATTCTCACGATTTCCCGTCGCAATTAAAGTTAGTTTTAACGCGCTCGCCCGCGCGGTTACGCGGAAAATCGGGAGAATGACCGATCGACATTGCGCGCGATGAGTTTGATGCATCAAACCGGGATGAACCCGATTGGCTAATGATACGTCGGGAATCTAGAAAGCGAGATAATCGTAACGTGAAAGCGCGGCAATGCGCCGGGTTTCGCGAATGATTCGTGGTCACAGGTCATTGGGACGTACCTAACACGTATCGGCTGTTACGATTTAATCGCGAAAGAAACGCGTCGAACATGCATCGACTGACACATAAGTCAATGAGAAATCGCAAAGTGAAACCGCAACGTAAAGAGAAAATGCCACGTTCGTATAATTTGTGCGCTTTTCTCCCTCTCTCCTTTTCTCTCTCTCTTTCTCTCTCTTTCTCAAACGCAGGTATGCGTTTTTAATCTCTTTCTCTCTCGTATTTAAAATTATTTTTTAATTTACAAGAAACGCGTATTCCGAATTCGTGACGTGTCAAAAATAAATGACAAAACCCGGAAGATGTAACACGTGGTGATCGCGCATAAATTTCTTAATAAAATATTATGTTTGACGCGGAACACGGCGTAACTGTAAGCACGTAAATCTTTGAATCTCTCTCTCTCTCTCTCTCTCTCTCTCTTTCTTTTTCTCTCTTTCTTTCTCTCTCTTTCGTTTTCTCTAAAAATTTTATCAAGTAGACGGAACTCTTATTTCGAAAGGATAAATTTTTAAACGTCGGACTTCCTTCCTTCGCAAAATAAGTAAGCAGCACTTACTGGAAAAACTTCTTGTGAAAATTTATTGGGACGCTATTCTTAATCTTGTTCTCATAGTGAACTTCACACTCGCGTAGAGTCTTATGAGAGATAGTCTTCACATTGATCATCCTCTATTTTTCTTCCGTACGAGTTTTCATACTTTACTTTCACATGTTTTTGATTGAAACTCGTAGATATGAAGAAAAATTTATCTTTGCTTTATTTTTGTTTTATTTCACACCGTATAGAAAACCACCGAAGAAAAGATTGTTTTCAACAAGCTTGTTCCAAAGTTAAAAAGTTTGCAAGAGAGATTAAAGCTCGCGTGTACACGAACTTAGAAAAAAATGCGAACGCAATTGAATAGAACAATGCAGAATAAATTGGAGAAACAACCACAAGAGAACGTTCCATATTGTATCAAATACGCAATAGGTGTATGTCCTTTTGCGTAATAGGTTAGTCGCACTGCGCTTTATCCTGCGAGCATAGTTGCAGAGTTGCATATCAAACGCATTCGATTGTGCCTCGGTCTTCATCCTATAGTAATGATATCGGTCTCAATAGTGCGATGTAGTTTCCATAATTACGGTCATATTGTGAATATAAACGGGCAAATGCAGCTATTAATATAATAGAGAGATAAATTTGTGACCGAATTTAATTAAATTGCTGTATATAATTCTGCTTTTGACAAGAAAATTTATTTGTAGAAGGGTGACGTGTCATTTATTAATTTCCCCCTCTTTATTCAATTACACAAATTGAAGACAATATTTGATATAAATTATGTAAATTAATTAAGACAATATTATCAAATGATGAAGATTTATTTTGTTTACATTTATTTGTTTGTAATAAAATTAACATTTCAATTCTTTGTTGCAGTGACAGCGGTCATGACAGGTGCACCGGTGCCTCGAGGAGATTCTTCTCGTGTAACATTCAAGTGAGTACCGCGACTTTCTTAAATAACGGCTTTTCCGCAAGCCTGTGTCAATTATTTAATCCGCGAGCGATAAATTTTTTTGCCCGGATGCGGGCGATCGCGTCGTCTCATATTCCGCTACGTGATAATATCGCGAAAAGATTCTTTCGCCGCGTGAGAAATGCCGCGGACTACAAGTAAAATCGGGTGCTTGATTAATTGCCGTGTAGTAACAGCGAGTGATTTATGCGATGTGCTTTAATAAATCGAGCAGGCTGACGGTCTATCAATAAGAGACTCCCGCTTGGGAGAGAGATGTAAACGCACGTGACAAACACGCTCTTCAATTATTTCGCGTCTTGCGAGCAAATCGAAATCGAAAACGTCGAACTCTCTTTCTTTCCGCGATTCTTACACGTCGTTCTGTCAGGGAGAGAAAAAGAGGCATCGAAGTAAAACGACGCGGAAAATCGCGATTAATTCGCGAATCACTTCGTCCGTCCCGACGAATGATTGATTCATCCGGTTGGAGAAGCGTGCCTTTTCGGCGCGACGACGTTCGCCTTCACCTTCTCGAGATGTGGGTCAATCAACGAGTGACACGTCGATCTTCAAAGGATATGATTTATGTCGTTATTTAATTTGCTTCTTTTACCAATCCAGTCGCAACGTCGTTGATCTCTGAACTCGAGAGCTCTCGAGACGCGGTTGTGTGTACGCGGTCCATCTTGTGTAAATTTAGGAAGCGCGCGACTCTCAATTCTTCAAGCTTCAATATTTATCTTTTGCCCTCCAGAATAAATTTTGAAAAATATATTTTTTGTATCGCATATTAGAAATTGCGACGCGATTTTACAAAATATTGACAACAATAATATTAGCAATTGTTTATCTGTCGCTATTGTTGAGAAGGAAATGTGCTCTCTTTGCGCTGTGTACATTGGCGATGAAAAGAGAGTTTTCTCCGCGAAGTTTACCCTCTCGCCATTTACGTCATATAGGCGCGCACTTCTCTCTCTCTCTCTCTCTCTCTCTTTCCATATCTATATCAAGCGAGCACTGTCGGCATTTCGTCGCCGCTCAGCAAATCACCCTGCGCGTCGTCGGCCCATTCATCGTTCTTAAAAGTCTGCTCCTCCCAAACGTGCGCATATGTACACGTACGTCTCTTCGCGTTTTTACGACTCTCGGATGGGAGTTCCCGGGGCTTTTAACTTTCACGACACACACGCCCGAGCACACCCTCGAGTATCCTCGCCGAGGATTTACCGTGGTCGCTTTAAGGAACGATCTTTACTGCCGCCTGTAAACTTTTAATCCCGTCCGCATTCGCGTTTCAAAGGGGAAACACGCGCGTTTGAAGGGAGACGACGATCGCGTTTGACGAGCACACGCCACCCTCCACCACTCTCCGCTCGCGGTCGCTCGCGTGTCGAAAGTTCACCGAAACATTTTTCTCAACACAATTTCCAAGCAAAGTGACGGAAAGTTCTAAAAAAAGAAGAAAACATGATTCACTTACCTGATTCGAAGTGCGCCGTATGTGCGCACAATAGACCGCGAGTTTCTCTAAACTTTCGCGTGAATCGGGGGATATTTTTCCTCGAGACTCGTTTATGCGCTTTTTGAAGAATTATGAGGCAGTTGCTCATGCAAGTCCGCGTTACGTGTTCTACCTATTACTTTGTCGCGCTCGCTTGTACGTACATATAAGCGGATCCGCGTAAATCAAGCCGCCGCGTGTAACGAGAACGTACGTGGAGATAACAGAAAACAGATTGAGCAAGTACAGTCCGCGGATATAATGTACGATTCTTCTTTGTCGTGTAGCTTCCGCGTTTCTTTTGGGCGGTGAGAGAGAGAAGGAAGGAAATAATTGGACGAGAAACACACACAGAGAGAGAGAGAGAGAAAAACTCAAAATCTTTATTTTCAACGAAACGCACGCGAAGATTTTCGCCGCGATAGCTCCGCCGGTCTGGTGACCTCGTAAAAATCTAATTATACGATATCAATACTTTAAAAGGTTCTTCTCTTGCCGACGCGCTATGTGAGTGCTCGCGACTTGTTCGGTAAAAGGTCGCACGAAGCCGAGCGAG
>QVNW01005851.1:0-17464 GCA_014825475.1 Pseudomyrmex flavicornis | reverse complement strand
TATAAAAGAACAAAAGTCTACACACATCACGTCAGAATGATCGAATCTATAAAATATAAAATTGAGAATGATTCACAGATTCTCTTTGTATTCGGTATTCAAAAACAATGTGTAAAAAAGCAAAAATTTATTTCGTAACGTTTGCAAATTGCTTCCGTAGAATTCTCCTCGCTAATTTCGCAAATACCCGATCTACGTGACGCTCGGCTTGAAGCGCGCGCGAGGCAGGGAAATTCGAAGTTCGAAGATGGCACAGTCAATCTCTAAGGGGCAGAAACTAACGTCGGTTGCGCGGGAGTATCGCCCGGAGGAATATCGCTTACCCACCTTCTGAAACTCATCTTAATTGCACGAAACGTACGCCTGTGCACGGGTTAAAGAGCAGTCTTATAATGCAAAACAAGGCAGAAAGTGAAGTATCGGACGAAAGTGCTTCGTCAAGTCGATGGAAATTTATTACTCGTCGCTTAATCATGACTCGCTTATTATGTGACTGCTAAAAAGCTGCGAACGCGCGTGCGCGTGGATTATTAAGTTGAATATTAAGTTTTTAATAAATTCGCCACTGCGTGTGTGCGAGGTTTTAATCACTTTTTAGATTAGTCGATGTAAAAATTACATAAATCCGCTCAGGTCTAAGAGTTGCGATAAAATTAGCAATTAAAACGAGACGGCGAGAGAAAAAAAAAGATAATGTTGCGTTTTAAAAAACCAACATTATCTCATAAATCTTTAATTAACGCGATTTCCAGCAACAGGCGCGAAGCGTTGCTAGCGTGGCGAATTGCGTTCGATTCACGCTGATTTGATAAATTCAGATATTCGAAATCGATATATCGGAAGGAAATTAATGCGATTGTTTTGTTCGCGGCTGCTTTGGCTGCGAATGAATCGGAATGTCAGCATTGGGAAAGGAAAACAGTAATGAAATTTCACAGATATTTATTTTGGCACAGTTCGTTACATGTTTCTTGAACCGGAATTAAATCCATAACGTTTGATTGAGCTAATTCGTAAATACCCCGTTAGTAGTGCATTAACTCAACCATGAACGTTGATGAGGGTCATGAGACCGTACGTTTTCGGATTTAACGCGATACGTTTTGAAAGTTTGTCCGATGTTAGAACAGTTAGGTAAATATCTGACAAGGCTGTACGACGCACCCTCATTAGTACGGGTAATGTTTTAATCAAATTACCACACACGTGAAAATTTATTGTCGAAAATTCATAAATATAACGGCTTTGCGCGGAAAAATTAACTTTTGCCATTAAGAATTGATTTCTCGCGTAGCGAGATATATGTCCTAAATGTCAGCGACCACTTTTCCTAGCTAACTTCGAAGCTCGCTTCGCTATTTATAGCACAACGCGAAATTCTCGCTTGAGAACAAACTCGCACATTACGCATGTATTATATTTACTGTTACGCTTACCTGTCATCGGTATGTTTTGTCGAAAAAACAACAAAACGGAAATATTAAATACGAAGTGTAGCGTTTCATATTCGCAATTTCAAAATTTCATATTGTGTTTTTGCGTGCAGCTATAACGTTTTATTATGCAATAACGGGAAATGTTTTCTATTCTGAGAGCAAAATTTACTGCTGACAAATTGTTGGAATTGAAATTTTCCATTGTGTCATCGTCTGTCTCTCTCTCTCTCTCTCTCTCTCTCTTTCTCACCGCGATTATTCCCGAGGGTTCTTCATGCTTTCTTTCTTCCTGACGTAGTCTAAAAGCCACAAGGAGATTCATTAGATTAGTTAGCCGTGCGTATTTATTTAACGTGTTCCCCCCCTCTCCTGCAAACGTTGTCGTCGTAGCTTTTCGAAAAAGCTCGTCGAACGCTTGAACTTTGCGAGGGAAGCGTTCCGCGTCAGCATTTAAAATGCACGCGACAAACGGATCGATCATACAATTTAATGGCTTTGTGAAAGCACTCCGGTATGCGAGATGCAGGTAATCGAATAAAAGCAATCACGCCGAACAAGAGCACGGGGCTATCGTCGGAGCTTTATCCGTACAAAGTAACAAGAGAATCTTGAGTTTACGAAGAGACGGAAGACTATTTTCTGAAATATTTGCCTTGTAACTGTGTCAAACGTGTTGTGCGCGCAGAATACTTCCCCATTCTGAATTTTATATACATACTATATATATATATATATTTTGATATTATATTTTTCTACTCTTTTTTTTTGCGCTGAAGCACGCAATATACCAAAATACGTAATATTCAAGTGTTCTTTATACCAACTGCGCGCAAAAAAAAAGTTTTTTTTTTTTTTTATTTCTCGTGTTGTATGTGCATTTTACAAATTTCATATAGAAATTCCAAAACTCAACGAAAGAGAACGAAAAAAAGAAAAAAAATTCACATGCGATATCTCTCGTTCGTTTTTCAAAGTGTAATAATGATAATAACGTATCCACGGGTCGGCGAAAAGATCGACGGTGAAAATATAAATTTACATTTAGTATGCTGCTGCCGGCGCGACGTTTTCATATTTTTCCACGGAATTCACGATAGAGTTATACGAAGTGAGAGCGCGCGTTCTTCTTCATTGGACGGCGCGGTTCCATTCCGCGTGATAATGCGGTGTCTCGTTTTGCAGTGAATTACCCTTTTTCCTCGTAAGATAGGGGGTGAACTCTCGCAGCCGGGGCGAAGTCGCATCGAGTGGCAGGGGATTGGCGGGAAGCCGAACAGCTCGGCGGCGGCGAGCGCGGCACACAGTCAGTAGTCAGCGAACCGCCTGCACGTTCGGTGCTAATGTCCAGAGGTTGAGCTGCTCTGTGTGTTCGTGTTTTCGCGAGCACTTCTTTCCGTCGATTCATTCATTTCGAACAATTTTACAACAACAGTTCCTTGTACCATCAAAGCCCGTCCTTTTCCTCTTCCTCCCTTCGGTCGTAATACTTAGCGAAATCGGCAAGGACACGCAGTAGAAATGTGACAGTTTGAATTTCCCGGTTAGTGATCAAGAGTGAGAAGAAAACAGTTCGCGTCATCTGTTTTGTATTTTGGAAAAACAATCGAGTAAACTGCGTAGCGAGTCCACTTGACTGTCGCCGACGCGATGCTGTGCTACGTGAGTTCTAATTATTTAGCAATTAATTACGAATATTTGTGTGATTCTGTCGGGTATGGATTTCCAAAATCGCTTTTATCGCGATAAAATTTTATATTGAATTAATTTTTAATCAATGCGTGAGGGTTTTTAATATTCGAATAATTTCATTTTTATTTGGAAGAAATTATAATAGTAATATATTAATATTATATTAATACATTTGTATTATGCTAATGTATTATATTTTATTTAATTCTTGCAGTATTTTTAAATGTACATAATACGTCATTTGTATATTATGTATACATTTTGTAGTAATTCTTACATTGCTTTTTATTAATGTCCGTAATAATTATTCCACGTTAGTTGGTGGTTTGCACAATCTTCCGCGCGAGATATTTATTTTTCGAGGGATATGTTAATCCCGTTATACACGTGACACTTTTATATGCGTATATAGTTAAGTTATTTAACATACACACGAAAGATAAGTGTGTCGCGCAGTACGTTGTTGCATATTTAATGATATTTCGCCGGATATCCTTAGAGGCTCGTGTTGAAAAAGTTTGATTATAAAAACGAGAATTCATTTTTAGCGCTTGTTTTTTTTTTTTTTTTTTTTTTATATTTATTACATAGAACGGATGTTTGAAATTGCACTCTTTGCATTGTATAATTTTGAAAGACTCATTCAAGAATCTCGATATTATCGCGTAAAATACCGTATAGAAGAGTGAAAAGTTTCATCATTTGCAAATATTGAATAATTACTTATGATCCGATTTTTTTAGGAAATAAATTCGTTGTAAAAATTGAAAATTTGCAGAAAAACTGTCTCTCGCATTTTTCATTGTCTTTGCATATATTTTTGTTTTTATCGAGAAAATTTTTATACACAGACACACGCGCGCGCAAGTTAAAAACATCTTATAAACGATTTTATACGAGAGTTTATATAAGCGCGCGGAATTTTCCCAGTAGTAAAATATATATAAATTCTAGTTTTATATAAAAAGTTTAGGATGAACGCACACGACGGAATGTAAGCAGTAATTGGAGGCACTATAGAGAGAGAGAAAGAGAGTTCATCGAAAGCTCCTTTGATCGCTCGAGAGCGCCATTTAGTCGCTTCCTCCCTTGATTTCAGATCGTTAAATATCAATTTTTTTTTTTTTTTTTTTTTTTTTTTTTTTTTTTTTTTTTTTTTTTTTTTTTAATATACTTTGCATTCGCACACGGCGGACGGAGACGGCCGCGTTGCTTCCTGTGTGTACATCGCCCTGATATCGTTTTTTGTCAAACGACCGTTTAACAAATGGCTCGAAAATAATCCGCGCACGACGACACGTTTGTTTAATCGTCCCCGATAAATCCGTAAGATAATATCGCGGAACGGATGCGTTTTCACTTTTTCCGCAATGCGGGCAATCCGCGTTTACTTACGGTTATTAACACGCGTGGCGATAACAATCTCACTCGACTGTGAGGCCAGCAAGGTTTCAAAAATCGCGACCTTTAATCCGCTTCTTCGATTGTCGCTCTCTTCCTTTTTTTTTCCGTCGAATTTCTGGTCGCATCAGTTGTGTGTTTTTTTATAACAAAAAAAAAGTTGTCTTTCATTAAGCTGTTTTGTGTGGTTAGGATATTAAAAAAAAATATTATATTAATATCATAATATAAATATATAATGTCCATCGATTCTGAACGAATAAAAATTGCAAAGAAAATTAATTTTTTTTTTTTTTTTTTTTTTTTTTTTTTTTTTTTTTTTTTTTTTTTGATTTAACAAAATTGTTACGTCAAAATGTTATCGCCGCTTCATTAACACACAAGTTTGAAACTTTTCAACATTGTTGCAATTTGTGCTTGCAGCTTGTTATTTGTGAGTATTGTTTATTTTATATTCAATTGCGTAAAGACTGTTTTATTCTACAGGATTTGAGTCATCGCGAAAGCACTCAATTTACGGGTAGCGAGAGTTGAAATTGCTAATGGCTTTTGCATTGAAGCGGACCTAGCGTTGCCGTTTCCTTCGTGCCGTCAGCTGCTTGTTATCTGTGCGTTTATTTAATTCAACCGCCATTCGGTCTTGAATTTACAGTCTGATTATATGTGTCGCGCGCGCTACCTTTAAATATACGAGAAATCTAATTTGAAGGATTAACCTGGGTCGAGACGTTGTTACGCCATGAGATTCCTGGTTGGTTTAATGCATTATTCTTATCGGAGAGGGGAGAGGGAGATGGGGAGAAAGGAAGGGGCACATCTCCGCCGGCTATCAATGCTTCGCATCCTTAATGCCGAGAGCATACGGATGTGTACAAGACGTATCTGTAATGGAACTGCCGGAGAGAAGAAAGTTAAATTGAACTTTTTTCACATCGCGCTACGGCTTTTTGTTACGTTGCAAGTTTTGCAACACAACGTCGAACAATATATACATAGAGATAAGCGCGCAATAGTTAGATTCGCAATGCAATAGGATAGTTTCGGAAATACACTCGACACGACGTTGGAACATGTGTGTGCGCGCGTGGCTTTTTTTCTTTTTCAAAGTTTTACAAGTTTGAATTCAAAACACACGGACGCGCGATTCTTTCGCGTAACTACGTATTGTTTGCGAGGTAAAGAAAAAAAAAAAAACAAATATGTCGCGGTGTATCAAATAACATTTGCGGCGCGGGAAGAATGCTCTCGTTGCAACCGCGACGAAATGCAATTGATATTAATTATTATACATTAGTTAACATATATTATCATTTCAATAGTGATTATTACACCATGTAATCACTCGATATTATACTACGCAATTATTAATAACAATTATTATTAACATCGATGTAATATATTACATCTGTAAGAACTACATGTTAAATAGAATTTCTGTGGAACAAAAGAGGCGTTGAGTTACCGTAATGCTAATTAAATTAATTAAGAGCGACAAAGATTTTGCGCGCGCGCGAACGTATTTGCGAAAATGCAAAAATTTCTTGTATGTTCGCGAAAGCGCCGAAAGCGCTTTGCATTGTCTCTCGGGGATGTGATTTGTCTATTACGTAACTTTTTAATATTCAATAGAACGTTATTTTCATACAGAATTGTAATTGAATTAAATGTGTATTTACACACATACACACACACACACGGTTGTTTCACTGACCATTTCTATTATGCAAAAACCCATCTCGGGATAGTGTACGTGTTGCACTTACAACAAACACGTTTGTTGTTCGATTGTAATAGAAACCATAAAATCCTCTTTGCCCATCATACGACTCGATGCGACATAACTTCGAGTCTTTGTGTTCATGTTTAATGCGGTTTGCTTCATGCAGGAGTTTCAACAACTGGGTTCTGACAATAAAAGCGCGCGCAGTAAAGTGGAATCACCCGCGCAACGCGCCGATGTAACGTACGATCACGATGGCCCCTGACTAAGCAGAATCTATCCGACGCAACTGCATCGTTAAACACGGATTAATAGTCGTTTAGGCGACGCAAATATTTGCATTCGTCAATTTGTTGTTCGGTTCTCTCGCTCGCAGCGAGAGAAGAGATCGAGTTTGAGCGAACAACATCGCGAAACGCTATCATCGCTAATCTCCGTCGTTCTTTTTTTTTTTTTTTTTTGTTTTTCTTTTAGATGCGCGTGTTTCCGCGTGCAAATTGCGTCTTTTCTCTCCTCTCCAGACATTCTGGATATCTGGTTTTACCCGACCGTGTTTTAGATGCGCGAATAGCGCAATTAAGGCGGTGGAACCTAACGATTGAATTTTTTTTCCCCCATGCGCTAACCCCCTTCGTACAAAAGAGAGTGGATTAAGGTGTTGTAAAAATAATTGGCCCATCGATTGGAATCACGACGAAAATACTCGCGTGTCTTAGTTTTCTCTCTCGATTAAAATTCCCTCGTGAACGTAAGTTTCGCGCGGAAAAAAACAAAAAGTCAATCGGCGCGTGCGCTTAACAATCGGTGAGCGAGAAAAGCGAGCATTCTCTTTCTGGCACCGATTAATTCCGAAAATCCGTCGGCGATTTTCTAGCCGACGAAACGCGTTGTCGGTTCCGGGAAGGCGAAAACTCAAGACAATGCATATTCGCACGTATGGTCTCTCTCCGGCTGCTCTTTGCGTCTCTCCGCGTTTTGTCCTACTCCTTTGTCTCGCCGTCGTTTCCTCGCTCGTTCTCATCATTCTCTTATAATTGTTCGCCATCAAGCGAATTCAAGGAGTATCCATTAGTCCCGCGTGGGGCTAAGTGACAACGCGGAAGAACGAACTCCGGTAACTTTCGCATCTTCCGACTGCTTCCGCACTGCTCTCTTATCTCCTCCTTCTGCTTCTTCTCTCCTTTCTCTATTATCATCTGCATATCTCTCTCTCTCTCTCTCTTTCTCTCTCGCGGATGTCGGGAATATCAGAATCGAAAAAAATCTGGGAAAAATTGATTTCAGATTTATTGCGGAGACGCGTGTGCTGGCACACGCTCGCCGGTTGCGCGTCCGCCGCCGCGCGATTTGATATAAAGAATTGTCTTGTCGTTTGCACCACTTCACGCATAAATCCCGCGGAGATTATTCGGGCGTTTCGGTTTCCGCGTCGAATGATTTATTTTCGCACTTTTGCGTTGTCTATTTTGCCGTTCGAAACGAGAGAAAAGCAGCCACACTGCTGAATCTCGACGATCTGCGAATCTATGACGTGAGAAGAAAATTTTGAATTTTCAACGAGAAATAACGCGCCGATTGAAAATGAATTTCGCGATTTGAAAATGCGTATTTACATAATGGAGGATTATTTTTGTACATGAAATTACAACACGTTTGTATGTGACACATTAACGGCATATTGTGCAACAAAATTCAATACGTATATTATGAAGATGTACATTTTAACAAATTTCATGTGTAAAACATTATCTCGAAAATAAAATTATTTGTCGGAAACAAATGAGCAGATAATTCAGTTGATGTAATGATAAATTTCACACAAGAAATAAATAAATAAAACACATGAGGTGCATTAGCGAGCGGAAAATTGATATACAATGAATAGAAAAAAAAAAAAAAAAACATAGACTTTATTCGTACAAATATTAAACGTTCCAACTTTCTTAATTGCTTGGATACGATTTGCGGACTGTAAACTCTGTTTGCATTTTAAGACAGACATTCCACGTGTCAAGAATAACGTCGAGTTATTGCGATGATACCTGACGGTTAAAACGTCTCGCGCTAAGTATGGCGAGAAGTTCGACTTTCTCTCAGAAACGCACAACGACGACGACGACGACGACGACGACGACGACGCTGTTCAACGTTCACGCCGAAGACTGTGTATAGTTGTTTACGGAGTTAGTAGGTACGTCAAATATTGGACGGTGCATATCAAACTTTCCAACTGCGGAGAGAACTCGGTATAATCTCGGAGTGACTGCCGGCGCGATTCTTTCCTCGCGAGAGAAGTGGAGAAACCGCGGGGCGGCGGAAGTTGTCGCAGATTTTAAAATGTGCGCGTCGTTTGTGCGAGCGAAATTGCAGGTAATGCGCCGAGAGTGCTCCCGTTCCCTCGCGACTTTAAATACTTCGCGCACGACAATTCCGTTCGCTTGTTTCGTCCCGTTTTGTTTTCGGTAACTTTTCCCGCCGTTGGAAAAACCGCGCGCGGCTGCAAGTTCAGCCGTTGACGACGCGGAAATAGAAAAGTTTTGTTTCCGTCGGTAAATACACGGGCGAAGTTTCGTATAATTGGTGTCGAGTCGTTAAGGTCACGAGCAACATTGTGCCGCTCGAAAACTCGAGCGGCATAACCAAGGACGAAAGTAACGCGCGATCGTAACAAGGAGAAGGGGTGACAATGCAGAGAGAGAGAGAGAGAGAGAGAGAGACGTTAACGCGCGCACAATGGTACGAAATCAGCAGTGCAACATGAATATGCAGTAGTGCGTTCAATTACGATTACACACTGATTGCTTTGTACACTGATTAATCTTACAAACCGACGATATCTCGGCGAATAAGTTTGACAAACGACACGACGGTCAACACGGTGTTATTTTTTATTTATTAACGCGCAATGTAATTGGAAAAAAAATTACATTGTGGAAAATACGTTGAAAATGAAAAAAAAAACAGCGTTTTTAATACGCAACATATATTTTTGTTATCGCGATATGATTGAAACAAAATATTTAAAGAAGGAAATCAACATAGTGTCACATAGCGAATATTGATCACAAACGAACAAATGAACACTGCGACACGCGATTTGTAAAATTACATTTCTCCCCAGTTTCATTCGATTAAAATTTTTTTCTCGCGCGCAATCCGCGAATATATACTGTTTTATATATACACGTATATGTAATATGTGCTGCTGAGCTAATTAATATCGGACGCGGCGCTTCGACGTGTATAGTAGTAGTCCAACGCGAGAGGAACGTTTTATTCGTTCGTATGGCGCGGTAACAAGTTCGTTTATTGAATTGGGTAATGCGTTTTACATTATTTCCAGCTTCTAATTACACGTATCGCCGGAACATTATTAGAGGAGAATTGATTGTAATTTCCCAGTTACAATTCGGTTTGCAGTTTGCAATCACGGGAAAAACGCCAATGGTCTTTTCTCCCTGACGCTTGTTTATTATTCTCGAATCACTTGGTAACTTTCCGCGTTTATGTTTTCGCACGCATCGCTTTCCGCAACGACGCGTTAAATGTCGCTTAATTAACTGCATGTGGGGAAATAAAAATGTCAATCAATTAATTGTGATTTTAATTTGCTCCGCTTTTGTTCGATATTGTTACATTATTGTTTTCTCTCTCTCTCTCTCTCTCTTTTGTTTTATTTTTATTTTTTCAAAAACAATGTAACATGTAGATCTTAGTGTTAGCAAAAACGTCAATTTATTATGGCTTTTACAATAATAAATTTTACTTTTATTTGCTCCGATATATTGTCTCGATATTCGAACAATATATCGCGCTTATCTCTTGTATTATCAACGATATTTTCGGTGCTTTGTGTTGTAAAAATTCACAAACAGCGGTAAATTCCCGCGGCTTCACTCGACGACGTGATATTTAACATTTTCTAGCTCGGCGGTGGTAATATCCGTGGCATTTAAATCGCCAAGAAGTTTACAATAGCAATATTACTGTGAAATGTTTACAATGTTTTATAAAGAAAGTATTTGTGTGTGTGTGTGTGTTTTTTTTTTTATATTATCGGCATAAATTTTTACCGTTTAATTTCTCTTTGCATATTGGTATTAATTTTTTGTGTTTATAACCTACTTTTATAATTTACATATTTATATTAATATTTTATATATTTTACTTTATAACATGTATTCTTCTAAAACTAACGAGAAAAAATTAATTAAAAATTAAAAATCATGTAAGAGTTAAAAAAAGAAGAGTGAACAAAAATTTACAAAAAATTCTAAGCGAATGATTTGTATGCGCGTCATATATTTACTTGCGATATTTATTTTCGCAAACGTACGACTCCTTTTCTCAGAGTAAAAATTATAGTCTCGAGCGAGAATCTCAATACGCAAAAAATAGGCCGAGGACTCTTAAATAAAATCGCTCAGTTACGCGCACACCGCGAAGAACGGTCATTATTTCTAAAGTGCTTTTTAAGTACGTGCGCGCGCGAAGTAGTCTCGCTTTCGGCATTTAATTTTCCTGGCGACGTCGTGGCGACGCGCAACGGCGGCTGCCTTTGCGTAAACTCGAAAATGGGATACGGGAAATAGTGCGCTCTCATACATGGGTTGCGTTGAATGGGTCGCGCGATACAAGTTTATTGAAAACCGGAAGTTGATCCATCGCACCGCGAATGTAGTTCTCGCCTCGGCGAGCGGGACCGCCTTGTCTGCTCGTACACGCGCCTCACCTACTTCCACTTCGCGTCCCGCGAGATTCCTTAGCCGTTCGCCTGTACTACTTATGCTCTTTTTTCTCGCGCGCAGCAGAAGCGTGGAATAATATTCGCGCCAAACGTTCTGCGCGCGCGCGCGCGGTTGTTTCTGGAATTCGTAAAACGTAATATCGTTCAGCAAACGCGAATTTCGCGTCTCTGGTTTCGGAATTTTTAGGCAAAAAGAACTAAATTCCACGAGGAAACGTGTATAGTTACATTTACAAAAGGTTTGGTTTACTTATTTTAATTCGTAACGACCGCGCGTTTCCGCGCTTCTGAAGTGTAAAAAACGTGTAAAAAACGAAAGAATTAAAAAGAAACGGAATGGAAAAAAAAACAAAAAAAAAACGGAATTTAAATGTAGATTTCGTTTCTTAATGAAATATGTATTTTGCGAATAAATTCGCGCTTGTGAATTCTCACGCGAGCCGAGACGCGAAAGAGATCCAGGACGATATAACACGATGAGGAATGGCCGCGAAAACGTCAAAAAGTGTAACGGCATTCCGGATGACGCGTATATTCGCGCGCTTCATGCCTCATATTCATCGTATTACCGCATGCATGCATATCCGCGTGCGTTGCACATAACCAGCGTGTATATATATATATATGTATATATATATATATATGTACACACAGCGTATCCGTACAGGATATATTTCGGGAAAAAACAAAACGGAAGTCAAGCCAGGCAGTGCATTATGCCGTTTCGCGACGGCACCTGCGTCGATGCATGCTAAGAGAGAGATAGCGTTTTAGTCGATCCGTCTTTGAAATTCTTTCCCTTGTTGTCGTTTGCTTCCAAACATTTATTCCGGCGAAAACTCCGGACTGTTATTGTTCGCGCGCGATTACAAAGAGACAGCAACGCGCTTAATAACGCGCGAATATAATTAATTCCGCATCTTCTCCGGCGCGCTTCTCTTCCCCTCATCTCGTAGTTATGCCGCAATAATATAACTTCTCGGCTGTCATGTTCAGATTTTAAATCGTAACGAGTTGCATGAAAAATTTTACATTCTGTTATTTCAAGACGTGCGCATATTAAACACGCGTACACTCGGCGATCGAATTTATACGTTGAATGACCAACCGCGGAATTTAATCCGGGCGTTTTGTGACGGTACTTTATATCTGATGAACCGCGGGATTGCATATGCACTTTTTTTTTTTTTTTTTTTTTTTTTTTTTTTTTTTACAGCGCGCGTTTTTTACCGTTTCAACGGATGTCAGTCGGCACATTCGGTCGAAAATACGTATTATTTAGCGAATAAAATTGTAAAATAAAATTACATAGCGGTGGTCCTTGTAATTTCATCTTTTCCGCGAATTGCAGAAAATAATTGGAAAAACAGTTTAGCGTAACTGCGTGTAGCGCAATTGTAACACGATATTGTTGAGAGAGCTCTTGGCGCGGTAGGTATTTTAATTAGAGGCGCGTTTCGAAAAGAGCGCAAAATTAAAAATTCTCGTTATTCAGAGAAACTTTTTTCAAAATGTCGTTGACGGCAAAAATTTTAAAGAAGCAATCATCTGCGTGAAAGAGAAAACTTAATTCTAAATATATAGAATCTGGTCATATCGTTAGCGTCGTTGAGACAACGATTTGTCACAGCCCTAACGCGTACATCGACGTTAACATTTTGCCATCCATTACAATTAGCAGGCGACGTTCAACTATCTCCGATGCGTCATACTACAAAGTCATTTGCGCGCGCAAAATTCATTATCTAATCGATGTGTTAGGTGAAACGCATGCACACTTGACATAGTTCGGAAAATGTGTGTTCGTAATTATATAATTGTCTAAGTATAACGACGAGACTTCTCTCTTCTCTCTTTTTTCCTATTGTACTAGAGTATTTTCTACGTGTTTGTATTTTTTTTAACAATAACATTGTTCGAACTGATAAAAAACTGATTAACTTACACGTTTAAAAATATATTTTGCACGTACGTGCAATATTTCGCCAGCGTTTAGCGCTTGAAGTACTTGATTCTTGTTTAGTTCGTAATAATGTATGCAATATATTTCATTTAATAGGGCCGTTTATGAATATTAGTTAAAAGATTGATCTTTGATTATTCTTCTACACAAACTCGGAGAGATTGGGGATTATTTTTTAGAAATTTCTTTCCCAGCGGCATTGTTTTAAAAAACATAAATTATCAGACGTGTTTTTCCGGCGGCGATTCACGAACGCGCAGACATGTCAATATGCGTTTCTCAGATACGGACGTGTATGCGGGGGAGGGGGGGGGGTAACGCGCCTGATTATCGACTGCATCGACTGCGAACCTCCCGGAATATCGTCTCTCTCTTCACGAGAGAGGAATAATAAATTTTTAACGACGCCAGTTCATTAGCAAGCGCTAAAAAAAAAAAAAAAACCACTGGGGTCAAGTCCAGTCTCTCGATTTCATTCTATATAACGCCTCTATTCTTCCTGCCGCTGACAGAGAAATTAAGTGGGGCGTGGGAGAGAGATAAAAAAAAAAAAAAGTTAATAAATGGCCACGCCAGGGGCTCAAGTCGTGGAGACCTGGACGAATACAAAAGCGCGTTACTAGATTGCGAATCAACGTTACGCCTCATATATATATCGCCTCTTTCTGAGAAACAAATCCAGTTGTTGAAAGTGCGACGTGCTGGCAGCACAATTATTAAGTATAATAGGAATTTTATCGTTCTTTCCTTTCTCTCTCTCTCTCTCTCTCTCTCTCTCTTTTCTTCTTTCTCTCTCTCTTCTTTGACTTTTTATGAAGAAAGAGATTTTAAAGTCGCATATTGCGCGAGATGACCGTTCTGTTTATAGTGTTCGAGAAGTGATAAGTTTCTCATTGATACGACACACTCTTTTGCGATACGCGTTATTTATTATTTCCTGCTTTCTCCAACTCCGTCGACAATTAATTTGCAGTAAACGTGAAATACATTAATTATTTAACAATACATACACACGCACGCACGCACACACACACACACACACGTGACGTTTCTCATTTGCCAAAATGAAACGATTGGATGAATTTAATCAAAATTTTCGATCGAATTCCGCGCGCGCGCAATATGAGATCTCTTGTTTCAAACGCTAGTTCACATCACACGCGAGTTGTTATCACATTTCTCTTTCAAAACACGGTGAATACATTTCAATATGTTTCCCGACATCGATCCGCGCTGTTTGCGAGCGGTCGAGGAGCAGCAGCCCCCTCGAGTTATGCGAGACACCACTCGAGAGAAAGGCGCCCGTGTACGTCGATGTGTCGAGCGATAATTCGTCGAGCAAGTTTAACGACGGAGGGGAGAGAGATTCGACGGAGCCGATCCACCGGAATAAATCGCCGAAAACCAACGGGCGCTGGCAGCTCGAATCGCGGCTATGCGTCACAATCGACAGACACCGGCGCTATTTCCACAAATATGTCGATTTTTATCTCTCGCTTCTTCTCTCTCTCTCCCTCTCTTCGTTCTTTTATATCCCGAAGAAACACCGGAGCAACATCGAAGGATATGTCCGCTCCTCTTGTGTCGCCACTCCTTTGTAACACGAGCGCATCATCCCCCGCGGCTCCGAAAAAAGAACATCGAGGGTGTGTTTTCGGGGGGTTTGCCGCAACTGCGAAAAGTTGCCGTCAGCTACATACATACATACGTTATATAGTCACCGGTGATAAGAGCAGATGATCAAAGGGACTGATGTTGTAACAACGTACAATCACCGGGCTACAACCCCGATGTGCGAGACGAGGGACCATTTGTGCGCGTTAATTGTCAGATATATCTATATAGCCAACGAACTGCGGGTGCGTAATTGAAAATGATATTCCCTTGAGCGCGTTCGAATCAAGACGCTAATTCGAAACGTGTATCCGACCAGTTCAGACCCAGTCGGATTTCGATGATAAATTACAAGAGCGTCGATAAACAGTTCTTTGATACAAATCGAGAAGAATCTCTCGCGACGCTTCGTCTATTTGTGTTCTATCGAGATTGTGTTTGTATATTTTTCTCCGCGCCTAAAATGTAACGAAATTTGTTCGTGAAAACACACACATAGCATCGACAAGGATTTTTTTTTTTTTTTTTTTTTTTTTTTTTTTTTATTATCAGACAAGTCCGCAACGTGAATTCCGCAGTGTGTATGTCCGCAACATTTGTGAAAACATTTGTGTTACGCTGCGCGACAATCGAACGAAAGATTATTTTTCACGAGCTACGCACTGACAAGTCAACACATTGTTTGCACTATAACCACGTTGCCTTGTTTTCCTTTTTTTATTAATATTTCATCAACGAAAGTGCACCGCGGTAGAAATATATATATATATACATACGTATTAGATATAGATATATATCGCTGCTTGATGGTTGAAAATTGCAATTTAGCATATTGCAAAGAACAAGTTAAACAGGATTAAGTCTTCCGAAACTATCGCACATTCCTTTCATGGTTATTCACCAATTTAGACTCGAGTCTGTTTTTTCTCTCTCTATCTATCTATATCTATCTCTCTCTCTCTCTCTCTCTCTCTCTCTCTCTCTCTCTCTCTCTCTCTCTTGGCAAAGTTTCATCAAGAGAGCAGTCTTCTTGCGCGTAACTTCCTGCGAGTTACGCCCAACAGCGAATGACAATTTGGTGTCAAATTAAAAACTTTTATTTAAATTTCAACTTAGCCAAGAAGTTTAAAATTACACATAAAGTGTGTTTCGTTTCCTTTTGTTTTATCTACTTTGTGTTATTGAAAATTAATGGATAATACCTTTTGTTTTCACTTATTGCATCTGGTACAACTTTCTTTCTACAACGTAGAATATAAGAGAAGAAATTTTTTTTTTTAATACTTTTGCGGGAGCGTTCGGAGAGATTGAAAAGTGTCGCAAAAAAAAAAAAAAAAGAAAAACTCGAACGAACGGATCTTACTGTATAGATTTTAATAATTCTCTCCGGTCTTCCTCTGTGATTTCTCGGATAGCAGATTTACGCGTATAATTGAATTTTAGTATCTCTTTCTTCTTTCCTCTCTCCCCTCTCCTTTTCTATGTGAGAGAACTATTCTTGCAGGAATAGCCGCGGATATTCCGTCGCTAAACGATAATTGAATCGGATTTCCGAATCCCGCGATTAAGTCGCTTCCTTCCTCGTCGATTTAGCGCCGCGCGATCTCTCTCTTTCTCTCTCCCTCTCTCCTTTTCCCCACCTCGTCGTATATATCTCTCCTAAGAGTGGAAATATTTTACCCCGAAAAGGCATTCCCGGCGTGCATATTACGGACGACTACGACGACTACGACGCCAATAGCGCGAATAGAACTGATGAACGACCGGTAATGAATTTTATCGCGCCAATGCGATCCGTCCGCGCGCCCATTTGTTCGCGCACCTCTTTCGCGCAAGACGAATGATTATAAATTTTAACACGGAGCTTATATGTACCGCAATTGAAGCAACCCGCAGCCGCGGTTTACCGCACATCCCCTCTTCGCCGTCATACTGCAGAACCGATGAATTGGCTTCCGGACTATATACGAATGCCGCCGCGCGTCGCCGCCGCTGCCGCGGATACATCGCATTCCAATTTGCATGAAGCAATATTATTTTATCCTCGAATCCGGCGAGAGAGAGGACCGGCTTGTGAAGCGCGCGCGTCAATATTGGAGCGAAGGGGGATGAGGAGGGAGGGATAAAGTTGCACGTAACAATCTCGCTGTTATCGCGCGAGCGAAAATCAAATCTCCTCGATACATATTAGAACATCACGCGGTATTATCGCTCTCTCTCTCTCTCTCTCTCTCTCTCTCTCTCTTCGCTCGCGCAATTGCATTTATATCGCTCGTTGATCGACGTTATTATTTTTACACGATGTTAATCGGCGCGACGAGAAAAAAAGAACATCGACAACAAATCTGCGTCTCTCTAGGGCTTTTTTTGAGTCAATATATTACGGACGTTAATTTGATTTACGAGACACGTCTGTTGTTGTTCACCTGTGGACGTCGGATGTAAGATAAAATTATTTTGACGCCGCGCAAAAACAACACACGGATTGATTTGATTTCCGCGATCGCCGCTTTTTCTCTCGTTTCGTCGTAAGCGTGTCGGATGTCTTATTTGCGCGTTGCCATTTCTCATGTCAAAATCGCGGAGCAACCGCCGCGTATTCGCGCGAAAGAGACGCGCGTATAAGACACCGCGTTCGGCTCCTCGTGTCTGCAGAATGACGGACACTCCGCCGCGCGTAACAATGTTATGCACTCTGAAATTATGGTAATGCAACGTTTTCCGGAGCGAAAATGCCCTCGCCCGAGCGCATCGCGAGAACGTGATGAATTAACGTAACGGTTTCTCTTTTGACACGGGGTATATACGTTGTACAACAATCGCGCGCGTGAAATCAGCAGCCCTCGACGTTGAAGTTGCGAGCGTCGAGTGTTCTTTTTTTTTTTTTTTTTTTT
>QVNW01005848.1:0-11767 GCA_014825475.1 Pseudomyrmex flavicornis | reverse complement strand
ATGTCAAGCGCGCATTAAATAAACACGCAAAAGGAAAAAAACGCGATCAGCAACAAGATATAACACGTGCCGTTTGGATTTTCTTTGTTTAAAATTTAATGAACACACGGGGGGGGAGCTTAAAACAGCGCATCCTCGTAAGACACTCCGGCAGTAACGCCGAGAGAGATGAGAGTCTCCTCTTCTTCCGGACAAATAAGTAACACGATACACGCACGTATATGTATGTATCCGTGTCCCCATACATATCCGGTTTTATTATTTAATTCAGAGGTGGGGAAGCCCTGCGCACACACACACACACACACATACACAGAGACGTGAGATCCATGCGGGTGTGCATTGCACCTTATACTTCTTCCCTACAAGAGATAAACGCTCGAGTGCTGTTTAATATTATTCAATTACCATTAATCCAACCTTGTCCCTTATGCACCGCATAAATTACTACATCGAGCCGAGCATGTCAAATTTTTTTATGCTCTTCTCACACTATTATATTAAAATACATATTTGATTATATTTATGCAATGAGATAACGGATAATATATATATATATATATATCGCACCGTTCTTTTTACGTGATGATCTACTGATTTCAATATTTCAAGCGCACAACATAAATTATCCGAGCTTATTCCTTTTCCTTTCCAGTTGCGGAAAGAGAATTCCTTGCGATTAGCGTGGCAATTCGTTCCTTTCGAAAACACAAGTGAAAAATCTGTAGAAAGTCTTGGAGTCGCGTGAGAGGCGCGAGCCGCGCTCTCGGCGCGACGATTCCTCTTCGCTCGCTCTTCCTCCGGACAAATATGTAATGCGATATGCGCGCGCGCACGCAAGCGTGTATACGTACATATACAAACGCACACGCCATGCGGAGAGTGTGCCCGCGAGTACAAAGGGGGCACGCCAATATAGTTTTAAAACGGAATCGAGCGAGCGAGAGCGAGGCGAGCGCGGGGGAGAGACGGCCAGGGACGGGAGGGAGGGAGCGAGCAAAAGCAAGTCCGAGCGAGTAACAGTGGGCGACCCTGCTGCCGGCTGCCGACAGCATTCCTACAACACAACGCGCCCCGCGACCCACACATCGGGCACAATACACGTACACAGATACTCGTGCGCGTGCACCGACGTGCGCGCACAAGCGCACCGAACGCACCACACACGTACGCAGTGTCGGATTGCGAGGCATTGCCGCCCTTGGGAGCCGCGATAACCACCGCAGGGACAGGCGCGAGTTCGCGCGAATCGATTATGCGAGAAGTCGAGTCCTATCGTCGAGTTTAAATCGCAAAGTTCAAACAAAAAATCGTTGTCGCGCCGAGAAGTATATACAAAGCATCTTATCGCGACGTAGCGTTGATTTGAAAATCTGTTACTTATAATAACGCGCGAAAGATATTTGTCAAGAACATTGCGCAATATTGCGCGTTCAGCTTTCTCGTCTAGCGTGACGTATTATTTCTCTTCTCTCTTCGAACAAATGTTTGAAAAGTTTGACAGAGACACGAGAGAAAAAGAGAGAGAGAGAGAGAGAACACTCGGGCTCTCTTTCGGATTGGTTCGCGCCTGGTGCAGACTCGAAGCGAGCGAGCCCGACGCTTTCCATGGTGTTGCTCGTGTCAGGAAATTAGACGGAATCTTTCTCCTCAGCCGTTAGTTCGGCTCGAGTGAATTATACGCTGTCTCTTCGCGGTGCAGCATTCTTCTCTTACTAATACCAATGTGCGGTGTTAGCGTTTTTACAACAACTAAAAGAAACTTTCTTTCACGCCAATATAACCGAGTCGACTTGGATCGGACATTTGGAGCGACAAGTGAAATGGAACATGCACGTAAAAAAAAAAACAAAAAAACAGCCTTGAAACTAATTAAAAACAAATGAACAAATAACGTATTTTTAAATAATAGACAGCATGGTAGAAAAATAAAATAAATATATTGTGCGACTCTAACGAGAGAAGAATGGGAAAAAAATTTGAAACTTTCATTCGACAGCTTGAAAAAGATAAACCGGTTAACCAGAACGTTGTTTGACGTGTGACTCATAACATTTCTACGATAACTACATCAATTGGTTCAACTCGGGCCCAATAAGCGTTTGCCACGATCCTGTCGGCACAGCGACGTAACACGACGCGTTGCGTCGCTCGACCGCTGTCGTGGGACGCAGTTGCAGCTTCGTGCATCTTCGTGACCGTTCGACTCGGTTATGTGCACCATCCTCCTGTCGACTATCAGCGAACGAGTGGCGCACACACACACACACACACACATACCACGCTCGAATGCCCTCTCTTTTCTTTCCTCTGTCTCTTCGTCTTTCTCTCGCTCTTTATTATATCTTTTTGTACTTGCATCTTCGTTTAGTTTATTTTATTCGCTTTTATATAAGCACCGCACGAATGCTATCTGTACATTCTTTTCTGTGCCAAGTGAATGCTCGAACTATTTTATGCACCGCAAATTGACACGCGCGCTCTTAAAACCGATTGTCCCATCTCGAATCGATGCATTTTTTTTATATATATCTCTCTCCCACACATTTTATTTTTAATGAAATATTTTTTATTATTGTTTTTTTACACCACGAAAAAAGTTTCATGAGAGTCGGATTCGTTTAAAAAATATATTCGTTCGTTATGTTTTTGTCTTTCTCCCCAAAACGAGCGCAGAGAGAGATTGAGAGAGAGAGAGAGAGAGAGAGAGAGAGGAGGGGAGGAGGAGGAGGAGGAGGAGGAGGACGCCAGCTAGCCCGAATAATAGAGCGCTTTTGAACGACGCGGAAGACCGATGATCGACCGGGGGTTAAAGCAGATCGTGGTTGCCACGGCAACTCCCGTTCTCGATGGACCACTTCCGGTTTCGACGCCCCTCGTCGAATGTGGCCCGTGCCACATGAGAGTCCGTGTTCGCGTCCCCCTCTCAACCGCTTCCCGCTTTACGAATCGGATCGGACGTGCGCGCGAGCGCTCGATAGCGCCAAACCTCGAATGCGCTCTAGCCCGCGCGGCCGATGGAAGGACGATGAGCCGGCGCGCGGCGGTGCGCGCGTGAAAGGACATCCGGGAAAATGGAACGGGGAGAAACTTCGAGAGCCTGGCCGAGCCGCGCGCGCGTTCGAGAGATCAATGGCACCCTAGATACCGCGAGAATCTGTTTCTCGGCCGTTGGTGGTAGCAGCGGCGCACACACGCGCTAAACGAATTCCGCTCGCGAAGGCGTTCGCCGCGAAATACGCCGCGGACACGCCGCTGGCGCCGCGACACGAATCCCGGCGTGGGAATCGCGTTTGGGCATGAAATCGTATCCTCCCGTGGGCGCTGTACGCCGCCGCTCTCGCTCGCTTGCACGCTCGCTCGTTCGTTCGCTTGCTTGCTCGCGGCGACAGCCCGCTCGCGCCAGTTGATGGTAATAACGAAGAAAAATGCCGTGACGTAACCCGCTGCGCGGTGTGTTTGTGTTATAGGTACGTACCCTCCCCCCTTCCCCCCCCCGTCCGATTTTGTACCTCGCTTATTTGCGTGTCGATTAATGCCCGACATATTCTCCTCGAATTCAATTCGGGACGAAAGATTGTATTATGTAATCCAATAAATAAATCAGCATCGAGCAAAATTGAATAAATAAATGTACTTAGATACTAAGATTAAGAGACTCTCGTGAATTTTGTAATTGGTAATTACAATATTTACAATATTTACGTGCAGATTATTCGCTATTCGAATTAAGTTTAAATTTCATTAAAAAGAAAAACGTTTGTCTAGTCAACGTGAAAATTGTTCAACTCAATCAGCACGTGGAATCTGGATCGCGCGATCCCGGTTTTTGGATGAGTGGTATTTATTTATTTCTTTTTTTTTCCTCGCAACTCTCAATAAAGTGACATTTAAACAAAAGGCAATCCAATAGCGCACGAATACGGCACGGATTCGTCCGGAACGCATCTCGTCCCGGAATATTAATAAACCATATATACATCGATCAATCAATTTTTCAAGTACCGTAATGGCGACACGCCATTGCGACCGCGCGCCATTATCACTCGGCAGTACCTACCTCCATGGAAATAGATTATTTTCCATTCGCGTGTATTGTAGATAGGAGGTCTCGTTTCTCGCGGAGTGCAATCTGTTTGCGCAGCGCGCATGGACGAGCGCGGCATAACAAAATAGTCGCGCGCGTACGCGTGCGCGCGCGAACGGAGAACGATAGAGGGAGCAAGCGAGAGGGAGAGATAGAGAGAGAGAGAGAGAGAGAGAGAGAGAGAGAGAGAGAGAGCGCGAGATCGCGGAGTTACCTGTTCGCACACCAACGATAATGCAGTCGAGTACTCCGAGCCCCCGTGTCAACGATCGGCGAACGGCCACGAATCTCGACGTGCGCACGTCCGTCTAAATGTTCCTACCTGAGAACCTTACGCCACCCAGCTGCCCTCTCTTTCCCCCTCTCTCTCGCGCATTCCCGAGCGAAGTAAAGACACAACCAGATTGTGCTATCTCGGGGTCCGACCTCGCTTATGTTCATTTTGCTTCTGAGTCCGCAACCGTGAGACGAAGCGAGCGCGATCTCTCGACGTTGGCGTTGTAAAACGGATGTTCCTTCGCTCTCTTGCAAGATGCGTCGATCGAACATCGCGCGAAATCAGCGCATCCATTGCCGCCGCCGCCGCCGCTTCGAAATTGAGATTCGAAAAGTTTGTAAATAATTATTATAAAATATAATTACAAATCTGATTGCTCTCGGATCAAATTTATGACGAGATTTGCTTCCGATTGTATCCCCGTTAAGGAAAGGATCGTCGAGGGGGGGGAGATTCGTGCGCCCCGCTAGAAATCAGAGTTCGCCATTAAAGCGTCACGTCGTGAAATAATGCGCGACCTAACACAAACGAGGTGGGTTACACCCACCGCGAGGCTAAAGCCGCCGAGCGCGGCCGCGGAGAAAGCAAAAGGAATTTCGCAGCCGCGATATCACCGCGGCATTATTTTCCCTTCACCGTGCCACCTGCCGTCCTCCGACATTGCCGCGATTTTCAGAGGCGCAACGAGAGAGTGGAGCAGAAAAAGAGACGAGTGAAGAGAAGGGAGGGTGTATGAGAGAGAGAGAGAGAGAGAAAAGGGATAGAGAGGCAGAGAGAGATGTTTATTAGGCACTAGTCTTTCGTAGCGCTCAACACAAATTACAAATAATCACAATAAGTGGGTACACAAATTACATACAAATGCAGAATTTTCGCTAGAAGAGAGAAAATCAAAAGCAGCGAGCGGTGGAAAACGAGCGACCGGAAAAATGTCACACAAATTATCGTAATTTGACTCCCCTATCAAGCGAAGTAATACAATTCTAATTATTATCATCACAAGCGGAGGATCGAAGAGATTCGCGCTCGAATCCTATAACTGAGAAGTGGAAGGCATCGCGCGCGAGCGTGTCTCTCACCTGACAGATAGGGAAAGATCGAGACGGAGAAAAGAAAAAGAGAGAGATGGAGAGAGTTGTACACGCATGTTGGCGGCGAGCGCGCTTATTCATACACCTACCACATCTTCATTAGAGGCGCACACGAAGCCGCGGATGATTTTGCAGGATCTGCTTTCTGGCCTCCGATGGGCCGGTACATGCACACTCAGTCAACGTCCCCCGTATATACCCCATATGTATACCTATATAATAGTACATACATATATTTACTCATTTATTTATTTATATTTACGCGTAGGCAGTCACGCGTATTCGTATTAAATACGCAAATCAGCGAGCATTAATCGCATGATGTTCGCAGTTGTCGTATACGCGCATCCGCGACACGTAATTTACCGATCTCTGTTTTGCGAGATTAAATTGCGTGACTAATTAATGCGAATGAGAAAAAGAACATGCTTTTTTTTTTTTTTTTAATGTCACAGAGAAATGCGATTGTCAGATATAATAATAAGCGCCGCGTCGGATACCATCACATCAATTGTGCACCCGATTGTGTACGCGCGCGCGTTTTGCATTCACGGAGCGCGCGCGCGCTCGCATACTTAACGTACGCGCGAGAGCGCTGAATTCCCACCGTGTGTCGGGGTGTATTCTATAATATGTATAAGCGGAGTTGCCGTTCGAGTTCGCTCCAGGTTGTCCGGTTTGCCTGTGTGCGCTCTCGCGGCCAGGGCTCCCACCAACGCGCACACGACCTAGCCTTCTTACCCGCCCACCTACTCTATCGAGCAATCCACAAATGCATTCTTTCCTTCTTCCCTTCTGTCTCTCTTCCTAGCTTGCGCGACCGTCTCCGTTCTTCCCATCGTCTCTCTCTCTCCGGTGCCAGGCGGCAGCGTATGCACCGCAGAGTCTCCTCTTCGTGGTCTTCCTCTTTTCCTCTTGTCCTCTCTTTTTTCCCTCCACGCTCTCCGCATGTCCCCCTTTCCCTCCCTCCGTTACTTCCCTGCCCTCCCTCCCCCCTTCTCCCGTCGTTACTCCTCTGCATCTCGCACTCTTGTCTCCTCTCTTGTTCTCTCTTCCTCTTTCATCGTTCGTTCTTTTCGTTCCGACTCTTCTCACCGTATCTCTACGTCGAGTTTTAAAGAGTGTCGTGAAGCTAGGGCATGAGACGGGACAGTCAGCCGGGCCATGTAACTATGTGTATATATGCGCGCATACACATATGTGTGTGTGTGTGTGTGTGTGTGTACTTGTGTGCCTTTCTTGATACAGGCGAACGGCACAGATGCACTGGCGTGATATACGTTCATGTTCGCGCGAGCGCGGGCGCACGCTCGCACGCGTGTGTGAATGCACGTGTGTACGTGTTCCAAGGCATGGACCGGAGAAGTAGGACCTCTCCGTCGTCCCCTCGTTTCTTCCTTTTAACCCCCCTTGTCCCTCTGATTCCTCCCACCTATCTTGCCTTGTTCACCATCTCCCGTTTTCCTGCGTCCTTTCTTTCTTTCTCTTTTTCGCTCTCCCCTTCTCTCTCTCTCTCTCTTCGACCCGCGAAGTGCCCTTCCTCCCACTCGTCTTGTCCGGACGATCGGCGTTTCAACGTTAGACCTTACATGCTTGGCATACCTGCAAACGAACGCGTAAGTCCACCCAATATACATGCCGATGCGGACACGAGAAATCTGTCCGAAAACTTGTCGCAATTTGTCCTCGCGGTCGCGTCGTTGGGTTGGAACACACCAACAAAGAGACTCGAATGAAAAATCATAATCCCCTCTTTTAGTTGTCTGTTTATCAATTATCACGCGATGTCTGTCCCAATCACAACAATTGTCAACTCGTGAAAAACTCAATATGCGTATCCTCCCTCCTCCCCCCGGTGATTTCTACGAAAACTAACTTGATACAATAATATTCCGAAATTCGGGGTCATATCCCCTTTTGAATTGGATAATCACATGTGATTGCGCTGCCACACGAGGGGGAGTCTCTCGCGGATCAATTTTCACTCCGGCGTCTGTCAAGGCCACGGTGATTCTGCTACTATGAATCATCTTACTTGCGCTCCATGTGCGCCTATTGTTCGGGGATTGCATTATGATCGCGCGTACAGATATCGCATGCTCTCCCTCGCGTATACTGATTTTTTTTTCTTTTTTTTTTTTTACATCGTGTGTCAACATCAAGATTCACACAGGGAGCGCGGAGGCGCAGCGAGCGGACTGTGTGCGTGTGTGTGTGTGTGTGTGCGCGCGCTAACAAAATGCGCTGCTTTTAATATGCATAAAGATCGAAATTATATCCGGCGATAAGCATGTAAATTTCCCGTCGCTATGACTATTCCTATCCCTGGAAGAAAAAATATCCCTTCATCCGCCATGTTTTATCGTATGCTTAACAAGCCATTGCCGGGGCTCTGGAATTTCTCTTTCTCTCTCTCTCTATCTTTCACACGCGCGCGTTACGTATCCCGTATGCAAACACGGGTTTCGCTACATTCCTTAAGGCGCGCTCCTTATTGATAGTTTTCCAGACCGTGCCGATATACGAAGCGAGCTCTCGTGTCCGGTCGTAAGGAACGTAAGGCTCCGTTTCGTGATCGCGAAGAGGTTCCCCTCGGCCCAGAGGAACGTCACCGCGGATCCGACCTACGCGCGGTAATGTATACCGCTACTATTCGGCATTCACGGTGGTAAAGGATCGCGCGCCGTAATATTCTGTAAATTCCCAACATGCCGCGCGAAGAAGACACGCGTATGATGAGACGTCGTATCGCGCCCCGGAGACAACGAACGGCTGATAGGCATCCGGCGACTACGCAGCGCGCGTATTTATGATTCCACAAATAACCTACACGTCCGCGGGTCATTTTTAATATCTTCTCTCTCTCTCTCTCTCTCTCTCTCTCTCTCTCTCTCTCTTTCTCGCTTCTCTCTCGTCGCAAAACCTCGGCCGGAGCTGGTTTTGCGAGGAAAATCCCACTCTCTCCGACGGTTCTCCGCGGTTTAACGAGAGATCTCGAAAGTTCGATATCAGCGGCGACAACGCAGTGAGGTAGGTCACTTATACGGCGCGCAGTAGTCGTTCGGTTTTATGGGAATGTGCCGATATAGTAATGAGGAAACGGCGTCACATCGATGCGTCATAGTGAAAAAAAAATCGAGAGAGACAAAACTTTGGGTTAAACGTTTTTGCTCAACAATATACCCGCGTATAATTAATTAATGTGTACTGAAAAATTTACAATATTAGGAACTGATGATAACGTAACTCGGACGATCGCTCTATTGGAGGTATATGTTCAATAACTCTCGAGGGAAAATTCGTTCCATTATAATAATTGTATTTTATATTTTCGCGATCTGTGACGCGCGCGCGCGCGCGCGAGTGTGTGTGTACGCGCTGGGATTCTCTTCGGGGTCTCCTCACCCCGTTGCGCGGTTCGCTTGCGTTCGGTCGGAGGTCGGTCGTCCGATGTCAGACTCGGACGTCAGCGACCCCGCGCTTCCTCGACCTCCGCCTAAGCGAGAGAGCCACCTACACGGCTCTCACACCTACTTGGAGCACTTACATGCCTCGTCCGGCAAGGGAAACGTGCTCTTTGCGCGGACGAACCGCACGGAGACTACTACCTAACGGGCCCAACAAGCGCGCACGCCTGTCTGTGACGTGCCACTACACGCGTCAACGTTCGCGCGCGCGCACATGGACACAGACACACACACACAATAGCAGTAACAAATTCGCAAAACAATTTTTCCGCAACAGTGTCGCTGATCTCTTCTATCAAAGTTGTATTCCTTTAAAAAATCGTAAAATTTACAAAAGAATTTTTCTTGTAAAGATATGAGAAACAGCGAATCGACGACACCGACAACGAGAATAATCCGACTCCCATCTAGAAGTTAGTTCTGAATCCTGATCGAAGTCGGGTAGGTATATTATCGCCATTTATAGAAATCGCTCATAAACCATCACGTGATTTATGTGATTGCTTGTGCAACTACGCCTCGCGCGCTCTCTTACGTGTGTACACAAGAAGAAACGTTCTTCTCCCAACACTAGGGACAGCGTACGTACGTTCGGTCGTAGGGGGACAACGGGGCGATGGGGACGAAGGGAACGACCGCGCGCGCGGAGAGAAGCTCAGGACGATCGGGATGCTAATTCGTTTTGCTCGCTTCCTCGGCTGCCTCATCCTTTTCTGCGAATGCAGATCGTTGGCGTCGTCGTGGAATGCGTTCCCTCGCTCTGAGGGCGTGCGCGGGCGAAAGAATAAAGGCGCGGTAAATTATATGCGGGTATACTTCTCCTTATTCACAATTTCACGGAATTGACGCCACAGACGTGGACAGTGGTGATACCACGTTTTTGTGATGCTCCTTTATTCGTTTCTTTATTCGGAAAAATGATCTCTCGGGGACTTTTACACGCGGACTTGATTTGTGTCGACAAAATTCGATTCATCGCGGAACAGGTTTTGCGAAGAGGAGGTGGTTACGTGTGTTTCGATAGCTCTCGATCCATTTCGAATATAATCGATAGATCCTTTGTAGCGAAAATGGACACAGCGGATTGTTTAACGCGCTCGCATTAATTATCGCAAGTGTGCGGTGAAAATTCTATCTGCAATAAATACTCTATACTATAGATTAACTATTTCTAAAAGCGAGAAGTTAATAATGTGCATTAATTTATGTGTTGTTAACGAATTTCTCATCTCGCTGAATATTCAATTAAACAAAATGAAATGTGAAAGCGCAATTTTTAAATGTTAAACATGAAAAATAAATTAGCGTTTGCTTCTCCGTGTGTACTTGTGTGTGTGTGTGTTTGCATGAGCTGACGTTAATCTCAGACGATTATTTTATTAAAGAATTGCAAAAAAAAAAAAAAAAAAAAAAAAAAAATCGTGCATGCACCGATTCGCTCTCGGGCAACAGATATTTCTCTTTATAGGACATCGATCTCTCATCTAGCCGTCGATTTCTCTTTTTTTCCCGCGCAGTTTGAGAGCATTTCCCCTTTCGCTCTACGGCCGCTCGCGGTCATCGACTATGTCGCGGCGTTGTCTACGGTCATACAAACAAGGAGGATAACAATACGACGACGACTCGCCTGATAGTTGGACTAAAGCGGCATATATAGCATATCCTACCTACCTACCAAGTTGCGAGCCAATCTGCCGTGTTATATCCCAAGTAAAGGCACGTACGGTATATAAAATCTTGCGCAACGTTACGGAAAATTTGATCTAGTTTTTTTTTTTTTTATCTAGTTGCTTTATGTACAGTAAGTGCGATTTTATCGGGTTAGGCTTTCCTTCGATTTGTAGATTTATAGCCGTCTATATCTGCTGCGTTTTCACTTCCACGCGAGCCGTTCAAAAGGCGCCGATCTGTCATCGCGCTCGTAAAAGCAATACTTACAGTCCACACATCCACGAGGCAACGCGCGAATGTTTCAGTTTCATGAGTATAGACCTGCTTGGGAGTAATAATCGTATACCGTTACTTCTCTCTTTCTCTCTCTTTATTCTGTCTCTTTCGTAAGGGTCGTTGACCCAAAAGTTTTTTTTTTTTTCTGAATCAAATGTCTAAAATTTTCAAACAAGAATGTCTTTAAAGTCCTTGGGGAAAAACGTGTCCCCCCATCTTCGCTTCCTGTCTAACTTTGTTACCTGCAAAAATCCAGTTTCTGCAAAATCGATTACGCTCACAAAGAATTCATAAGTCCCCAACACTCATACGTCGTATTATATACCTTGTGTATATGTACACGCACGTGTAGGTAACGCGCGCAAGTATGCGCGCACCGATACCAAGTTGATTGTTGCCTCCGACTTAGCTTCGTCGGCTGATGACGAAACACGAGACAGAAAGAGAAAGATAGATAGATAGATAGATAGATAGATAGAGAGAGAGAGAGAGAGAGAGAGAAAGAGAAAGAGAGAGAGGGAGACAGAGATTAGGACACCGCGGTTAAGACTTGTATATACACGCGTCGCGGTTCTTTGAAGTCGGTAATTACTAAGCAAAGCGGATTTGCACCGTCGGAAATACATAAATGACACAATTTTTGTCGTAATGTTTGATCATGTTTACGTATACGAGATGTTTGTCTGAGTTATTGCGCGGCAACATTCGCAACAAACAGCAATTTATTCTGAATGATGATTCGCAAAATCGCTAAAAAAAAAAAAAAAACATTTATAACGTGTTCGACTTTCCGACGTCGTTGTCTTTCGTCGTTTGCCGATACGAATATTATTTTCAGAGTCGAACACTCGCTTCGTTCCGAAAATTTGTGAATGCGGCGGGGGGGGGGGGGGGAAAA
>QVNW01005835.1:0-12052 GCA_014825475.1 Pseudomyrmex flavicornis | reverse complement strand
TAAAGTGAAAAAAAAAAAAAAAAAAAAAAAAAAAACAACAACACGCGCTTCATGTTCTTCGCGCAAAATTATCACATCCGAACGATAATTTCGACGAAGCGCGCGGCGGTGTTTGGACATCGCAGAGACAACAATGTATTCGCGGCTGCTCGTCCCGGGATGCTCTCGATACAATAATCAGCAAATGTCTGCTACGCAGTTGTAATAGCGAGGTAATCTGAATTCACGGTTGCGTCTATGTACAGAAATCACGACGGCAGTCGAGCGTCTCTCGTCGAAGACAAGCTAGTTTAGCGTCTATCCGCCCTTTCCCTCCGCGTCGCCGTTTGCGGATATACAGTCTCCGGCGCGGAAGAGGACAGAGATACATAATCCCCCTTCGAAGCGCCGACGATTCGAGACACGTTCGCGATATCATCGTGGATTAAGAGAGACGGAAAGCCACGACGGGGCGAAGAAACTAAAAACCTGTCCGAAAAAAAAAAAAAAAACCTCGGAACGAGGGAAGAGAAAACAGAAGCTGCAGCAGGTGAGAAGGAACGAGATAGCAGCCGGCGGTGGAGAATTGTAAGCTCGGGAGAGACACGACCTCATGGTATCTCGCTTAGAAAACTCGCCCCAAAAAGAGAGAGAGAGAGAGAGGAAGGGAGCGAGCGAGCGGGGGTTGCAACCAGCTTGAGCACGTTTGCACGAGACGCGCGAGTTTTATCTGTCGGGTCGACCTGCCCACTTACTTCTTAATTACCGAGCCAGCTCGTACATTCGTTTCGCAGCTCGGAATTTGGTCGAGGCGCGCTGCTCGCTTTCCACCGCGTTCTCGTGTTGTTAACCCTCTCTTTCTCTTCCCGGCATTGTAATTTAATTCCGAATATATATAATAAAGTTCATCGTTTAGTTCCCATTCATTTCATCACGTGGCGCTGATTAAACGGAAACCTGTTTTTAAGTAAATTTATTATCCTCGCGAAAGAAATCATTATCCGGATCTGTCGTACATCGGCTGTACCTACTTCTCTCTTTTTTTTTATTCCCTTTGGTGCTATTTCTCAATCTATCTCAGATCTTCAGCTACGTATTTCATCTGAAAATTGTATGTCCCGGAGGTTTGCCCCCCCCCCCCCCCCCGGTTTCAACGCGTAGTACACTCTTCACCCTCCCTGTATTTCTCCGTTCGCCATCGCAGGATAAGGGCGTTTGCGGGTAGTTATGGCTACTTCGTGTGCGCGCGTGAAACCGTTCGTCTCACTTCCGGCGTGCCACGCCTTCGCTTTTGCGCCGCGCCGTGAATTATAGCGCGTTTTGCGACCGATATAATTTATCGATGGCAACTTGTTCGAGGGAGGGGGAGAGGGAGGAGAGGGAGAAAATGCGCGCCACTGATCGCCACCCTGTTATGTCATAACGACATAACTGATCGTCGCCGCCGCCGCCGAAAAACGTCGCGCTGAAAAGCGGAAGGGGGAGGGGAGGAGGACGGATCGAGGCGCGCGACACACTTTTTCGCAATCGACGGTATTAAAAATCCGTCAACGGCACGCACATCAGAGAAAGTTTTGTATTTTTAATTTAAGACGCGCGAAAAGAGAGAATATAAAAAATCTGTAAATCTCATCGAAGACAACGACGACGCGACGCTTACACGCAACGCGCTTCGTTTTGACAATTATTCAAAGCAAATTGTTCAGACAGACAGACATTTCGACAATTGGAATTTAGCGGCGCGACCACAAAGATGCGTCAACGCGAAGGATTATTAATTCTACTTTATTAAAACGCGCGATCGCGGCACTTCGTGTCGCCGAAATTGGGAACAAGAGCACTCCTGCAAAATCGGATATTGCATTTAGCGCGGCATCGTGTATCTCTCTCTCTCTCTCTTTCTCTTTCTCTCTTTCTCCCACTTGATTTCTAACTAACACGAAAATCGCGCTGCATTATCGGTTTAATTTATATGCGGAACGCTCAAATTATTCGGTATAACACACTCCACCGAGAGACAGAGAGAACAAGAGAGAGAGAGAGAGAGAGAGAGAGAGAGAGAGAGGGAGAGCAAATCCCACTCGAAAGCAAATTCAGAACGACCGTCGATGCGAACGAATCCGAGTGGTCCGGGTCATCGCGCGCCACTATACGCTTTTAATCCGCGAGTCGAATCCACTCGATTCCCTATTTACGGGAAATAACAACCGATTCCTACTACTCTGACCACCGCTCCCGGCTCGCTCGTCCGATCATAAACCGCGCGCGCATTGTATCGTTTATCGCGGACGCGCGAGAACCGAAAAGTGTGCGAATTAACAAAGCGCGCGCAACGTTTTCCTTTTTTAAAATTGCATTTCAAAAATATCGTCGCGCGATAACACACGACACTCGAATGTTTTTGACATCTCGCGCGACACATTGACGAAGGGGTAAGTAATTGACGCGAAAGTTTGTCAAATCGGCGACGATGAAAAGTCGCCGAACGGATCGCCGTGGATAGAATTATCTCTCTCGACGTTATTAACGAATCGCGACAGCTGTAAGCGTCACCGGAACGATAATGTGTCGCCGTTTTTCTTCGTCGCGAACGGAATTAACGCGGCGCGACATCGATGCGGTTCCGCGATCGATTTTCGTATCGCGAAGGAAAGACTGTATTAAACTGGTGTGGTGCACGGAAAAAAAGATCCGTTAGAATAACAAGAAGTTATAGAAGTTACTACATGACCAACGATAAAAAAAAAAATTTGCTGTGGAGATTTGTGTTGCGTCAACAAAATGTTTTGTTGATGAAACAAAAATTTAATAGACTCGACGAAATGTTTTTTTCCGCAGTGATTTCGAATTTTATTCATTTCGATTTAACCGTAATTCTCAGTTTTTTAATTTACTGACAATTAGATAACCATTTAATTTTGTCTATTATGCAACTTGTCTATTTTAGTTATTCGCTAAAGAAGATTCAAGAATCGTTTGGTCATTTTATTTGTAATAAAATCATTCTCACACACGGACGTGTTCTGCGCATTGGCCCTTTACTTATTATTTCAAATCATGTAAAAAAAAAAAAAAAAAAAAAAAAAGAACGTATTTCTCCCGAGATACATTTTTCGTATTTTCAATTCCGCGATTACGAGCGGTGACAATTCTGCTGAGATAGCGCAGCGGCGCGTCTCTACAACGCTCCGGGTGTGTTGTAGCGAGCGGCGCGGCGGCGTCGGAACGCCCACATTGTCGACGCCCGGCGCTCGTTTCCGGCGGCAGAAGCGCGCTAGGCACGTAGGAAATTACGTTGCACGTTAGAACGCGGTTTCGAGTTGTAGAAAACCGGCCGGCATGAGCGACAATCGAGCTAGAGAATGAGAGGAAGAGAGAGGGAGAGAGAGAGAGAGAGTGAGCGCTCACTCACAAGACGCGCTTGGCGTGTCTAGAGAGATATCTCTCGGCAGGAAAGGCACGTCGAATTCTCAAACGGCATTCAGAGAATAAGAGAGACACCGATTGTCGGGATGAAATTGCGCGCGACATGATTCGGCCGCCGCGCGTATCTGCCACCACGTGTATATATATATATATACGTGCATATACAAGCGAGCGAATATTCCGACAGAGATAGCGAAAAAGAGTACAGAGAAAATGGGGAGAAGGATTCTCGCCGGGACCCTTAAACAAGCCTCGTAAAGCTCGAATGGCCTGGTCTCTCCCGCATCGGTCATAAAGCTTATAAAACTGGATGCTGGAGAAACCGGATGAGAGTCGACTCCGGATAGGGGGAGGGGGGAGAGGGGAAGAAGAGCCGAGGGGAGGGGGTGAGCGCAAGGCGGTTACACTCGCGCGGTTATTCCGAAATAAACGAGAAACGGAAGCGGCACTTACGTCACTCCGCAAAAAGGACGTCACGGTAGGACGCGACGTGGATTCCGCCAGGAGTCGCAAGCCACTTCTCGTGCGGTCGCGTCGTCCCGGGGAATAACATGATGTCGGATAAAACGAGTATAATAGTCTGGGAACGTGCTCGGGACATTTGTCATCTGAAGATATTTATCTGTAAAAGTGTCAATAATTGTGTACTCTTTTTTCTTTTTTTACAAAAAAAACAAAAACAAAAAGTGATTAATTACTGCTGCAAATAAGTATCTGGAGAGAGATCACCCGCCGGATTCCGCTCTTTGTGAAAATCATAAAGCGCGCACACAAATTAGCTTTTCCGGGAAAAACAAATATTCTCTGTTTTTACCGGCGATTTATATATTTGTTATTGATTGTATGGAAAACAATTAATATTTCGCACTTTTTAATAATATAATAATAACAACAACTTTATTAACCTCTAAAGGCTATCGTGCGTGAAATTTCACCCCTTGCGAATTAGTGTTTTAATGTTATTGAAAAAACGTAATCACTGGCATTAATTTTATGGATATTATTCACACGATCAGAATTTTTTTTTTTTTTTTTTTTTTTGAACATGTCTGATTTCTAAAATAAAAAAATATATACTGGGATGAAATTTTACTCTTGATAGCATTAACGTGATTTTTGTACGATATAGCTTTCAAGGATTAAAATTAAATATAAATTTAAACTGTAAAAGAATCACAACAAAAGCGTTTAAGAAACGAGGAGTAGGCTCGCGAGGATGTTCTTAAGCCAAAAACAGAGACATTATAATAAACAAAATATGAACTAAAGATGGCAATAACTTTGTTGTGAAAATAAACGGACTCAAAACGCGACCAGTTTGAAATATTAACGAAGTTATATACGCACAAAAATGTAAATGGGAGACAACTTTTGCCACCTTCTCATCTATATTCAGGTTATTTGTTCTAGCAACAAATAAATACAATTGAAAAACGATAGAAACAAATGCGACGTGCGTTACTTTATCTAAGTAGTCAGCACATTCTGATTAAAATTAAAACGACGTCTTATTTCGCGGGAAACATCTAAAAAAAAAAAACACAAGCGCGGATGCGACGGAGATACGACGCACACCGAGCGATTTTTACGACTACGCGCGCATTACAGCATTTCTCTTCGTTCTCGCGACGCGAACGAGCAGAATAAAATTCGCGAAGAACTTTCGCGTTCGGTTTTGTTACGAGCGCAGAGACTAAAGCGCGATATAAAATTTCGAAATTCCTTTCAAAAGTAAATTTTGCCCGATTTTTTTTTTTTTTTTTTTTAACCGCGACGCAGAAAAATTATCTCATTTTATTTGACGTGTAATTTATATATATATATATATATACACGCAAAGCGCGTGTTTTCGCCGGGCATTAGGTATATTTAACCTGCGCGGAAAGGTTTTTCTGCCGCTGCACATAGACTCTCGATTCGTTTTATAATAACTCGCGCGCTCGCATCGCCATAAATCGTTAATAACATTGCGTATGACAGTATCGCGCCGCTGCGCATCGACTGCGCGATTTATTACCGAAAAAGCAACGAAGTGGGCTCGCGAAGCTCGTAGTCAACATTACGCGTGACGCAAACTTGCTGCTAATTATTACGGTTAACAGTAGTAGTCTATAACAAACAAAATTTAATAAGATTTAATTGCCGCCGCACGTTGAACGCTTTAACCGGTTAATACTCGTGAGTGTGAATTATATTGAGAATGGGGGGAAGGAAATATATATATATATATATATAACACCGCCAATGCTCTCTCTCTCTCTCGGCAAAGCTCATTATTGCCTCGCCGCAAACACAGTTGCGCCATTAACGGAGAATTATTAGCACTCAGATAACATCAAGATAATCGCGCTGAGATACGTGTATGTGCGATGGTGTTTGAAAAATTTTGACGCGGCGCGAAGATATATAGATATCGGGTCGCTATCCCGAACGGGATAGGTCATTCACTAAAATTTGCGATATTTATTATCAATCAATTAATGCGACAGCCAACTGTAACCATATAATATTAATAACAGTAATAATTCTATATCAGTAATTCTGTCATTATTACGGCAAAACCGTACAGGAGAGAAATCAACTGTAATAAAGAATTTTTTTCTGTGAGTAAACAATTTATGTAACCAGCAAAAAAATATTATAACCTCCAGATATAAATTAACAATAAATTTTCAAAGATTTTATTTATTTTTATTTTATTTTGTTTTTGACAATCGCGATAAACAATCTCCATGGTTACGAAGAAGTGACGGAACAAGATGCGTACCTACCCATCCACATTGTGGCATAAATAAAAATAAATAAATAAAATCTAGAACTGAAATTATAAACTGAAAGAGTATCGATATAAAATCAATAATGCGATTTCAAAAGTTACACGGCGTCATAAAGAGTTAAATTACATCCGCGAAAGTGGACGAAGGACCGTTGTCCACTTTCCCTCTCCGTATGTATTTACAGCTTGAAGTGTCCCCCTTCTTGGGGGAGTAGAGAGAGGCATCGCCATGCGATGTTGGTCGCGGAGACGAGAATCGGACGGACGGGGGAAGCGCATTTGCGCGACAAATGCGCGGGAGAATACGAGAGGGTGTAGATCATCGGCGAGTATCATCCTTCGTTCGCGAACACTTCCGCGATATAAACTGGAAACGGAAGGACGCGGGGGATTTATGTTGCGCCGCGCTACGTCCGACAAGACAAGAGGTCGGGCGAGAGAGAGAGCTCTGGAAATCGGAAGCACTTCTGGGTGCGAAATCGTACGCGAAATGACACGAGACTATATATCGGACGAGTCTCGTATAACGGGCGAGAGAACGCCTCGCGCGATTTCGGGAGGAAGAGGAGGAGAAGGAGGAGGGAAGAAGAGACATCTGGCACGTAAGTGCCAATAAATCCGCACGTCTCGCGGGAGAAGGAGAGACGCTCGCGCGTAATCGAGTGTACGTACGTACGTGGGCGCCGGGAAAAGCGCGCATTCAATATCGACGATAATCATCGTGCGAGGGAGGGGGGGACAAGTGAGTCTTCGCGATTTTTTTTTCGTCGTTAATAAAGATCGGGGATAAACTGAATACTGCACTTGATGAGAGAGAGAAAGACTCCTCCGAGCGATACGTTTTTGCGAGATTCGTAGTAAAAAGACGACGAAATGTCGTTCTCATTAAACGCACGGGTGAAAAAAGCGCGCGGTTGGAACAGAGTTTGCGCAGATTATTTCCTTTATGTATATCGCGCTCCGGCAAACGCGCGTCGGATTTACGTCGATATGAAACGAAAACGCGAACGCGCGAGCAAATAAACAACGAGAATGTATATGCGAATCGACGACGGTTGTATACAAATCGTAAAAAAAAAAAAAAAAAAAAAAAAACACGGTGTGCAAAATATTTGGAAATCCCATAAACGCGGATGATTGACTGTTCTTCTCGCGCGTGTCCCGGAGAAGAGAGAACGATTTCAAGAAAACTCTCTCTCTCTCTCTCTCTCTCTCCCCGGCGAAAATTCCGGCAACTTTTCGATACGATCTGGGAATAAAATTTTCTTGCCAGATACGCGCGAACGGGCGAGCGGGCGGGCGCGCGCGCACGTTCGACGGTTTTGTAAAACTTGAAAATGAAGTGGAAGTTACGTTCCTCCGATAAGAGCCGGCCGAGCAGCAAAGCGTCGTCAAATTAAAGCTTATGCCGCCGAGGAAAGAGAGAAAATCGAACTTTAGAAATCGCGCGTTATTTGTAATAACGAGAGAGTTCTTTTTTTTTGCTTTTCCAATAACCGTCATTAGAAATTCAGTGCAATTTGAAAACCATACGAATGGCGCAAAGTGGCCGCGTGCGCGCGAAAGTTTGTAACTCCGGTCCAATTTGAGAGAAGCGATAAAAAAAAAAAAAAAGAAATCACATCCAATCGCGCGGCGACTATATGAAATTATCGCAATTAATTTTTCCGAATAATTTTGATTTTGAGTAAATGACGCGTAGGTTTCGTTGCGACCGGAGTTTTAAATATTCACGCGCGATCGAACTCGATAAACGCGCGCGCGTCCGCGCAAATTATCGAATCTCGGATTCGCGCGCGTGTAAAGTGTCGAGCGTTCGCGTGCGTTTTCGGCGTATTTATCGGCGCGATTTTGAAAGGCAATAATTCACGCGCGGGCGCGCGAGGAGCGTTCATTACCATAATGGAAAGCTGCGGCAAACGTTTAGAACGCGCAGGTGATACTAGGAATATCGTTCGATCCGTTGTATCAGCTTACCCGATATCGATGATAGACGATACGAAATTTACGAGTATAAAATTGTGCGACGAACCGCGGTGCATGTTTCGATTTGTTTGCGTTATTATCGTTTGATATGTATTAATTACTATTAGCGACAGATAGACGGCCGGCGATAATTACCGCGCGGAGAATTGCCTTTGACCGTAATTACACGATTGTGTTCATCGCGCACGCGCGCGAGCGCGACGCCGATATACGGGACCGTTAAAATTAAAATAATAAGGGGGATACGAATTTCGGAGGCGAGTTTTTCACACAGAGAAGAAAACAAGTTGATCTGGAAGCTTGCCCGTCAACGTTTTCAACTACACTTTGTTAGAAAAATTGTTTGATGCTTTGTCGAACTAATGCGTCGCGTTTGTTCTGACTGTAAAATAATAATCCGATATGAGAATAATAATAAAAATAATTGAAAATAAATATTAAAAAATTACTTTTTCATTTTCTATTAATAAACATTGTATCTCAGTAACAATGGAGGGTTGCAAATGTATTGATATAAACTTTTGTTTCTTATTTTAACGTGAACTAGCCTCTCCGAAATTTGTCGCCTTATTTTAGTTAAATTTTGTTACATTCAAAAATTTACGCGATTAGTTTGTTGTCTACCGAGAGAAACAAAAATATAAACATAATATGTGTATTAATTTTTTCAGCCAAATGTATAAAACGTGTATGTGGAAAAACAAGTTTTGCTGGACTAGCAAGGAGATTAGTTGCTGTTACAGAAAAATTTTCCTGAGCCTATTAAACTTGTTAAACATTTTTGCTGGTGAAACAAAAACTTCAACTTGGCTCAGCAAATTTTCCTCGCTGGCCACTTAACAGCAGAACATTTTTTTTTCTCTCCATATATTTATAAAAAAGAAAAAATAATAAAATAAAATATTCCACTTTTTTTTTCGAGGATATATGTATGTTTTCGGTTACAGCGGCTGGCAAAATATATTTCCGTCACGGAATTTCTGAAAATAATAAGGAATTAAAAATATTGTCATGACGACCGCGTTCTCTTAATGATGCTTATTAGCATTCAAATAATTTTAATGCACGTAGCAGCGATATCGCATAAAAGGGTACCTATGCAAAATATGCCATTCCATTGCATGCAGACTCGCAGTGCGCGCAATTATCCGCCCGAATATATGCAATGCGTTGCGTACATTCGACGAGAAGTGGCGCGCGAGCGCGACTCACTCGTCGTACCTATATCCGAGCTTTATGAAAGTTTCAAGTGACGCTTTCGCGCAGTGACGTCACCGCTTCGGAGGTTCGTCGCGAAGCGACGAGGTAAGCGAAAAGCTCGCTCGTCGAAGTCGACGTATTAAAGTTTGTCGGAAGGTATGGGCGCGGAAAGAGAGCACTTTGCATCTCTGCAGGCCATTTGATCCGGCGAGCACGGCAAGCGTCGTGCCTTCGTAGAAGGGAAAGGAAAGTGCTACCTACTTTGCGGCGGGGAAGGCCCTTATCGCACCGCGCGCAAAACTTTCGCGCGCGGAACCAACGACCGACTCACGTAATCACGCTAATACCTCCCCCCCCCCACCCGAAAGCTACACCACATAGCTGCGGATTTTCTCCTGGCGAACTGACCGCCGGCCAGTTTCTACTTGCAATCCGGGAGAGAATATTTTTCGGAAACTCGCCGTAACAGCTGAGAGAATCGCGCGCGCACGTACACGGCGCGCGTGTATCGAGCGCGAAGTAACTACTTACTACCGCTAGTTACCTCGCAGTATATTACCGTGAGATGCCGCGCGAATTAGCGATCGAACGGTAATTTGCAAACTACTTCGCGAATTGGGAGCGTTCGGTCGAACACGCCCTCGTTCTCTCTCTCTCTCTCTCTTTATCTATCGACGCTCGTCCGCTTCCAAAACTGACTTCATCTTCTCCGCTTTTATCTTCGGGAATTGATAACGCGAAAGTATCGAGTTTATCTGCAACGCGTCGGCAAAATTCACGGATTTTTCCCCGGTGAAATATTAGACGGGGCGAGGGAGGCGAGAAGATCAATTGTTTTAGTTTCTTGAGCTATCAATTCTCAAGTTGTAAATTAAGTGTGAAGTAATTGAGAAAGTGAGTTTCGGATCTCGGAGGTGGATGTTGCCTTTCTTAGTTTTGCTTCGCGCTCTTTCCGCTATATTCTCTTCCGTTCTTTTCTCCGGACAATTTTTCATTGCGAGGATGAAGCTTCCCCGAAGAGCGTTGGGGTTTCGCGCGACTTGAAAAATTCGGTAAATTAAAAGAAAAAAGCAAGAAAAAATCGAACGGTCGGCCGCGCGGATTATTCGAATTATTAATAAACGCTAACACGATCAATCTCTCCGGAGCAGCTTTTGTCCGAGCCGATCTCTCACGCGATCTGCAACGTTGTCCCGACGTTGATGTGTCGTGATGCGTTTTGAATGAAAGTTTTGACGCGGCACGAGCGAGCGCGCAAGTAAAAGGTCGCTCGTATCAGCGACTGTGTGAAACACCAAGTCACCGGTTTATCTGCGTTTTCAGTCAATTTCAGACCCTACCCCCCACCCCGTATCTGCGAAAGCGTTTTTTCACGCGCCAGCAAGTAAAAAATTGCTCTCTCCCCTTCCGACGTCGTCGACGTGGACGAGGCGCAAAAATCTAACGTGCGAAATCTGAGGGAGTTCGGGAGCTCTGCGCGCACGAAAACCCCAAAAATTGATTTTCACATAAATGAATAAATAAATAACCGAGTCGATGTTTTCTTTCTTTTTTTTTATTCGCGCAGTAACCCGTCAATTCTGACTCCATTATCGCAATGTTTCGAGCAATGTAACGGCAAACAGCAGCTGCCGCTGCGCGCGTCGCTTTGTAGAATTGCGTTAAATTCAGATTGCAATAATAATTGCGCGAGAATATGTTGTGTACGCGCGCATCGTCATCATAAACGCGTCAAATATCCCCCTCTCCCCCCCTCCCCCCGCCGAGCTGTCCGTTCTATATTAATGCGCGTTCGTCCCACCGACGGGGAGAATGCGCGATTGCGGGTTTGTTAAAATTTTCAAATTACTCCCGACACGTCGTTTCGGACACAGACGATTATCAAGTTTTATCCTAATGCATCTATAACGCGCTTAAACGTGCATGATCATCGACGCGAATGCGCGAGCGCGAGCGCGAGCGCGTTCGCAACGGGCTTTAGTTCGCTGCCAAGCGGAATTATTAATAGCACTAACGCGATCAATCTCGCGTGTGGTTATCCGAGCCACCCAACCCGATCTTCGATACCCACCTCGCATCCCCCGACTCGCGCGCGCGCGCGCGCGGGCGAACTCTGCTGATGTGTTTCCGATGCCAATGAAAGGTGACGCGACCCCTCGTGCGCTCGCGCGAATATCCCGAGTGTGCACGTTTACGCGCGTCTGAATATGCGATAAGAGAGATCGAAGAGAGAGAGAGAGAGAGGGCACGCGCGAAAGAGACGGACGGATAGGATTCTGCATTAAAGCGAATTTATCCTATTCGCGCAGTGGTCCGTATTCGCGCCGCCATCCCCCGCAGACGACATGACGTATGAAAATTGCGCCTGAATATGCGCCCGATGTAATCCCCGATGTTTGGATACGTAGGCGACTATACTTTAAATAATCATCAGCGCGCGCGCGCGCGCGTCCCGTTTCATCGGCGCGTTTTATTATAAAATCGCACGTGGATATAATAAAGCCGCGCAAAGTCGGTTAATATTCAGTTCGTTAAACGTAATCACGTTCGAGTGATTACACCACAGCGGGAAAGTAGAACGAACGAAGTTTATACGTGTACAGTGTGTTCAACAAGAAAGTGACTGCCATAATCTAAAAATATAAACACGTAGACTAATTTTTGTTTTTTTTTATTGAAGTACAC
>QVNW01005833.1:0-10385 GCA_014825475.1 Pseudomyrmex flavicornis | reverse complement strand
TGGTTCAGGACTTTTCGACTCAGTTTTACTCCTTCTACTTGCCTACAAGCGGTGTTAAAGTCATACTGGGACACCCTGTATATATATATACACACGACAGAAAAAACCTGGAAGATCGCAATATGTCCTATGATAGGAGGAACTTTCGACATCGAGGAACGTGTACACGACAGAAACAAATCGCGTCTCGTCCGCGCGAATTACCTTGTACTCGTCAGCGAGTCGTCGCAGCTCGATCACCTCCGCCGTGGGAAATGGTCTCGCCTGCAATTTGCCCGACGCCTTATTGTCCGATATCCGCACGGTTTTATTTGACCTTTTATCCCTGCAAAGAATCAGTTTTTGTGTGTAATGATCGTGTGACTTGTCGCGTCGCGTCGTCATCGCGTCTTCACACTGATCGGGATCGTCGTAGATGCTTTGTTTTTTTTTTCGTTCTTCGTATTGCGTTTTTCCTATAACTATATTATCGCTACTTTCTTGTATATAAGTACAAGAATATGGAATTTTTCTATGCGAAAAATCGCACTCGACTACTCGACTTCGACAATCTGACCTGAAAGTGACTTTCAAGTCCGATAGATCCTCCTCGCGTTCGTCCGCTTCGGGTACCACGCCGTCGATCGTGTCTGTTCCGGTGCCGCCCACCAGTGGTTCCAGTTCCGACGCCTGAACTCCTGAAGAAACACACAAGAGAAACGTTTTTTTCAAAAAAAAAAAACCGTTAAAAAAGTTACAGATCTGCAGCCGATAAGTGTAAAAATTTCTCTGGGAGTTATTGTCTTGAGAAAATGTTAACCAAATTCACGATCACTTTGTCGCTAACAAATTATCGCAATAATACATCAAATAAATACCGTCACGCTTATGATCAAAATCGCCGGGTCGCTTCTTGTGGACCGGCGCTGGTCCGGTGGGCGCCATACCCTGTTTAAGTGCCCCCATACTGAGCGACTTCCTCGGCGGGCCCGTAGTGCCCCCGGGAACCCCCGCCGCCGGAATCGGCGCTTGGGTCTCGCCATTTGTCATTTGGGGTCTTCTAGGCCAGGCGAACTGCAGCCGATATTCGGTGCTGATACGAGATATCGCCTTGCTGAGCTGACTCGGTGGCAGTGCCGATGTAACTTCCTGCGGTGCGAAAGTCGATATTTCACGCTCGGTTAAACCACTGATGCGCATTACAGATCAGAATGGCTCCGTATGCTTCTATAATCTTTCTTGTCGCTCGCACAATTTTAAGAATATATATATATATTGGTTCGAAAGTTTTTACTCGATTTTGTTTTTTAATACACTTTTTTATTATCAACATCTCTTTTAATTTTAAGAATATATATATATATATTGGTTCGAAAGTTTTTACTCGATTTTGTTTTTTAATACACTTTTTTATTATCAACATCTCTGTTTTTCTTTTTTTTTTTTTTTTGGTTTATAATTAAAATCACAATTAAATTGCTCCCGTACCTTATCAGCTACGACGTTCGAGTCTATGGCATCGATACCGCCACCGTCCGCCGCCGTGATAAATTCGTGTGTCCTGTAAGCGAGTTCCGGACATTTCTTTCGCCTGGGTAACGGTGGTTCCAACGTGGGTCCTGTAAATTCACATTCTTCTTAAAAATCTCACTTATTTCTTTCTCCTTCTTCGAAAACAACTTGAAACGTAGTCGCTTCGTCAAATTGCTCTCGATCGTCTACTCATTCAATTATGGTTATTAAGAGCATTTTCAGTTTTATATTGTAATACTTTTTTCTGATTAAAGATATTAATTAATTACCGAAATAAATTCTAATAATAGAATTTTCACAAGTTATGTCGCGTTTAATAGCGTCTCTTTGTTTAATCAATTTCTATTTCTTGAAAAGAGACAGTAATTGGATATAGATATTTAAAAAGAGAAAGAGAGAAATTTCTTTCACAGATGATGATTAATTAAGCCCATGTCTGGATCAAACTTGTAAACTGATAACAATTCAGTGATGGCTATTGTCTGTTCTTATTTTGAATCTCTCTTTTTGCGTTGCTTCTCTCTCTCTCTCTTTCTTTCTTTCTTTCTTGCGAGAGCTACTATTCAGAGCTACATTTACACAAGTTTGCGAGTTTATCTCGCTATGTCGGAAAATAATTTTCAGCGATCGAGGCACTTTGAAGAAACTTACGAGAGTAACTTTCCAAGCGTGATTGCAAGCAGGATAAACACAGAAGCCGCTACATTTAGTGACAGAAAAAGCATAACGAGAAATTGCGAAAGATAATGGATTGTTTTGCAACATTTTTTTAATATTAATCTCTGGTAAGAAATAGTCGTCGAAAAATCGAGAGCGATTTCAAGCGCGAATATGCGGGGGACGAACTGTTCGCGATAGGTGAAACGTGATAGCGGACAATACAATGGTGGGAAGAAAAACAAAGACAAAAAAAAAAAAAAAAAAAAAAAAAAAATTGTCGCACCGATTTTTATTCCAGCGTCATAAAAAAAAAAACGTCAACCTGTCTTTTTCAACTCGCTTCGGATCCTTTTGATCGCGTTTCGCGCAAACACGTTGCTTCTCCAGATTCTTGTGGCTTTTGTTCCGTGTCTGTGTAATGTAACTTTTTAAGACGATAGAATATTTATAGAATGTTTATTAGAGCAAAATATGAATACATATTTTATTATACCGAGGTCTTTTTGCGTTTTATTTTTTGTTTACCTCGTCTTTACCTCTACGTTGAATGGTATATCGCTACAACCGAGAATGAGACAATTGCGTTTTTTTTTTATCGCATTGTTAATCTACTTTCCAAGCTCGGTATAAAAGATTTTCGTTGTCACTTTTTGCATGCAAATTTAGCGGAGAATATATACTACTGTGTAAGCAGAAACTAATATGTGTCGCATATATATATATGTATATAAATATAAATATACACATGTGAACAGGAGATATTTTTCGAAAGGCCTGTTTCGAAACAGGTCGGCTGTGTAAAGTCAGCGCGCGCTTCTCGGGCATTGTGTACAAATCAAGCACCCGCCGCGTTTTATTTCCGCTGGCCGCAACGTGTCTCGATGAGACGATTCCTACGTTCAGCTGTACTATTTTTACGGTTCGATGCCGATGGCAGCGAAGTACATACATACAGGATCGATGAAACACACGCGTCGTCGCGCCGTCGTTGTACATACGTACGTCAGTAAGTAGACGTAGGCTTTTCAGTGTCGCCGTTTCTCAGACTCGACCGAATGAATCGCCAAATAAAAAAAAAAAAAAAACAACAGTGAAGCTAAAATCGTTATATATACATGTATATATAAATTACTTCAATTGATTTATCATTTTTATCTTGGCAATCAGAACTACTTCACAAATGTGATTGAAATCGTATTTCGTTGACAGAGAGATCTGAATGGATAGATCTCATTGTTAGAGAAATGAGAAATTTTATCGTGTGCGCAGAAAAAAATCTCACATTGTTCGTTAATTAATAATACGAGCAATTTATTGATACAAATTAAATTCTTATCATGGAGGATTCGCTGCAAACTAGTAAAAGCAATTGAGAAAGCAAATTCTACTAGATCCTGAATTGCAGATCTCAGAGAACTGATGAGCGAAAAAAAAAAGAAAACAAAAAAAATTAAAACTCTTAAATAAATACTTTGATAATTAAATATCACGTTAATCGAGATTTGATGTTCGCTCTTGAATTAAAAGTTCGAGCGCAAATTCATCATCGAAAGCGAAGAAAAGTTTATCTTTGTGAATTTCGAAGCAATCGCTTTCGTCCACGATAATTGCGAGGTAATAAAATTAAGGATAATTATTATTGACGAACCTTATTTCTCACTTATTTACTCGTTTTTTAATTGCACGTCGAATTGGATTCTATGCAAAAATGCGGAAGCGATTGTCGCAATTGCGAGACTGAATCGCGCAATCGTCAGCGCACCGCAATTTTGTCAGAACATTTTCGACTAAGAGAGGATTTCCGTGACTATCAGCGGCCGTTAGTAAATAATAAGCTTTCGCTGTCTCAATGAAGTTCTCTCTTGCTCGATTCGTTGAGCGCGTATCAATTATATCATTGCAGCTGCGCTTGTCTTTCATCGAATGCGATCGGTTGAACAATCCTGTGAATCACTTTCGAAATGAAATCTATTCACAAATAGGAGTAGCATTCCAAAAAATTAAACGTTGACGTCAATATTATTCAATAAAAAAAAAAAAAAAAAAAAAAAAAAAAAACAAACTTGAAAGAAGAAATTTGTTGAAATTGTATTGTTTGCTCGACGCGAGTGTCAAATTGTGACAGTCGACAATTAATGTTAATGATTGACATAAAAATTTACTGCCATCGCGACGTGCTCGATATCTCAATTGAGTTCCTGAATGTATCGTATCAACAGATACGAATGCGCATTTGAATGCAAACGTTCTTATTACTGAACTACATGCTGATCATTATATCCATGCCAGTCGCCTTTGCGCATTTCTTTCATCGCGGTGTATTGCCGGACCAACTTAATTGGTTGTAATTAAAATCCCTTGTTCTTCCTTTTTTTTGTATACATATTATCGAATATATAAATAATATATAAACAAATTACGCGGAGAAGACAAAGTTTACTTATAATTATCACGCAATAATTTCACAAAAAATACGTAAATATGTTTTTTCGCGGCTTGTGAAAATAAATCGCCTACTTTATTTCGGTCTCAAAATATGCAAATAAATATGTAACCAGTTCTCTCGTATTTTGCGATGCTCGAAAAAAAAAAGAGAATTGTCCGCGATTACCGTAAGAAAGTGGGTCACTTCATTGGTTAACAAATTCTCTGCACTCGAATGGAGTTGTAACATTACCACGTAAAATGGATCGTAAATCGCGAAGAATCTTGTCGTGAGAAACGACCCGGCATAGAAGGTTTCCGCTGCGGAAAAAAATTGGCGATAAGAAATTCTGCATCATGTCCTCGAGATTTCAGACACGATAAATGCAAAACTTTTCTCAGGACACAATCGCAAGTGACGATTAATCATCACAGATCGACGAAGAGATCCACTTTATTTATTGAGTGATAGACGGGTATTACGAAAAATTCAAATGACAAGCGACGAGATTTATTGCTGCGATCTATGAATTGAATTATATGCTTGAGAAGAAAACAACAAAAGGATAATATAAAATTGAATAAATGTATAGTATTTTCGAATAATTAAATAAGCAGAAATAATTATTATATTATTTGTATAATATTCTTAAAATAATTATTAGTTGTATATATATAATATCTCTTCACAATATATTAAACAAAAAATTCCATCATTTTTCATTAATATTTTACTATATAATTATCTTGTTATTATTTATATCTTATTTTATTATTGCAAAATATTACAACGTCGCGTTGTAAAGATCGTATATTGAAAATAATGAGATTTTTCGTGTGGCAGCTCATGTTTCCAAACAATTCGAATATATTGAAGTTTAGTCTGAGCAAATCTCGAGAACAGCTGATCCTGATTTGCCATTGTTATTCCTTCCAATCCGTATGCATGATTCAATTGCAACGATTAATCGCTACTACAATCGGCCTGAAGTCCAAGGGGAGCGTATATACATATCTATATATGTATAGGCAAGCGCTCGGTAAATTTCGTGCGGGTAAATGCGGAGGATCAGAGAGGGAGAGCGCCATATATATACATATATATATATATATATATGTATATATGTATATTATAAAATGTTTATATGTATATATATTATATATGTATATATATCCATATATAATATATATGTATATATCGTGCGCCAACTCTATATTGGACAAGTCGACTAGAAGATAGAGATATTTCGATGTAAGTGAGATAGTCGATGATTTGTGGCCACAGCGAATGGATTCCACCATTTGGATTTACCATTTCTTTCGGTTCGAGAACAACACGTTCGTTTTAATGAAAAATCGAGGACGTCATTCGCGTGTCGCGATTTTCGCTCTTTTTCGCGATTGTTTCTCACGGAAGTTTAAAGCGACTCTATACTACTAAAAATCGATGACCCAAATCGAAAACGATCGAGAAAGTTTTAACTTGATACCGCAATTGTTTTTTTTTTGAGGGGGGGGGAATATATTTCTGAGAATATAAATGACGCGCACTTTGTATCAATTGTAATAAATTTGGCATAATTATGGACACACACATGCATTGCCTGAATTTTTTACTTATTGCACCGTTGAATGATTGCCGAGATAAATATGATAAATAAATTGAGATGTATCGCAATGCATCGCATTCATGCTCCAATTATATATTCGCCAGCTGAGAGATCGAATAATTATAACTTTCGTAAGAAAAACTCAAAATTTTCAACAAGCGAATTTTAGCGCACGCGCTGAAGATTAAAGAAGCAAAATCTGTTAGAAAGTATGCTAATTGTTTTTAAAATCAAAATATTGATGAAATAAGTTCACAGAAAGTTGTTGAATTTTTTGATTTTTTTGGTGTCTCGTTACGAGAAAAAGAAAGTTCGATTGTGATTTGTAATGATTTCTTATAATGACCGCTAGGATCTACTCTGCGGAACTGTATGTCAATAATTCTTTCCAAATCGAAAGAATTATATACATATATATATGTAATAGCATAATAGTTTGTGTGTTAGAGAAGCATCGCGTTATGTAAATGCAAAGCGATAGAAAAGAGAAAAAGAAAATTTATATAGGGAGAGCGCAATTCTTCCAGGCGGCGTCTATATTTATATAATATATATATATACCTATATTAGTAAGAGATAAGGGGATGGCTCTCTATCTACCAGAAATTGTTGAAAAGTTTCTATCGGTTTTCGTAAAAAACTTGACGAAAGATTTTCTTACATTATTGTTCAAAGAAACAATATTTTTCAAATATATATCTTCTCTCAACAAATATTTGAAAGTCTTCGCTTCAGAGAAACATTCGAATATATATCTACGTTAATGTCAAAAAGAAATTAAAAAACCGAGAGAAACTTCTATTAAGCAATTCAATACCCAACTCTTTTGCTCTTTTGTTTTAATTTTTCGGAAATAAAAGTACATGAATTATGTAATATGTTTACAATCATGTCTGTGACGTTACAACTTGAAATCTTCAATAATAATATATATGTAATTAATACAGAAACAATATATATAGAAATATCATATGTATATGTAAATTTATATGCAAATAGTTTTGAATAACTGGATGTTGAAAACAAGCGGTGCGGCCTGTTTTTGCCTGTGAAAAAGTTTAAAGATAATGAGCTACAAGCTTTTTTTTTTTTTTTTATCCAGCCAGCAAACCAATGGCGGATACGGACAAGATATAGCAGCCGGACAGGGAGTGATCTTTTGGGAATGTCAAATGAGCGAAAAACAAACGAAAATGAAACCTAGGTGTTTGCGTAACGTTCCGAATCGTTCGTCTTACCTTCGCTGTTCTCATCCTCGGTTGACTTGGCCGATTGTAGCTTCGCGCTCGGTTGCTTCGCTGCAATCAAAATTCGCAGCTGGCACCGCGTTCTCTCTTTCCTTTTTTCCCCTCCCCCTTCTTATTTTTCTCTCGCCCTCTCTAAATGTTTCCTGTTTTTTTTTTCTTATTTGACCGCTCGACTCTTTGCCAAGATCAATCGCGCGGTCGTAATTTCAAGGTCGATCAGAAAATTCGAGATGTGATTCCGCTGTGTGCGTACGTGTGTGATTATATCGTCCGAAAATTTGTTTGCATTGTTTTTTTGGAGATGAGAAATTTCAAGTTTTCTTTTTTATCACATTGGCGGTGATACCGACAAAAAATTGAAATAAGCGAGAACAATGAGTTTTCATTCTCGCTCAGTAAGTGAAAAATGAAACGACCACCGTGTTGTGAAAATACCGCGAAAAATTGGCGAACATGATATTTATTTCTAAACTGCCAGTAGCATCGTGAATAAATAATGATGATATGTTACAGCGGAACACGCGATATCTCACGCTGGAGAAAGAGAGAGAGAGAGAGAGAGATCGTTTTTCGCAGTTCAATTAAAATTTATGTTTGCCACTTTTTACGCCTGTAATTGAAATCTCATAAATCTCGATGGCATTTTATATTTTTTATTTGCTTCTCCGATATATCACAACACCACTGGCGACGCTACCCCTGATGAAGTAACTCTGATGTCGCAGCTCGCATAAATCAAGAAGATAACGCGAATAATAAAAGATCACGCGGATGGAGAGAGCGGAGGTCGATCGTCCACGATCCGTGATGCCTTGATTTGATCGTTTTTTTTTTTTTTTTCTTTCTTTTTAAAGACCGGAAACGAGCGCGCGCACGCCGCTCTTGACGAGAGATGGAAAAGTCAACGGCGCGGAATTTATTGCGACGAAATTGCCTTATGTGAAACGAGGTCGCGAAAGATTGCGCGAGATCGTGGACGATTAAATTCGAGCGACGACTAGCTGAGAAATCGACGATCGGTGGAAATAAAATTTCCTATGCTTGACATACGCAGAATTATTGACCTTGTTCCATCTCTTACACACACTCTGTCATCTCAACTTCAAATTTGAAAATCGTTGACGTATGTGTAATTGTTCGTATTGCAATTATAATGAACGTCTCAAACATATTCTAGATATTTATTTAGTTAGGCAGATATTACAGGATCTCAAACAAGATTGTAAAAAAATTTGCATTTTTTTTAAAGAGTTTTCTTGACGTAAATTATTGCTTCAGTTATGTATGTGCATTCTCTTGAATATTAAATATATTAATAACTTTCCAAACGTTTCGAATTTTATTTGTTTAAAGTTATCTTCAGTGAAAATTCTTCAATTAACAATGCTTCACATTTTTATGACAAATTAGTTATACAATTATATAAGTTATTATTTAAAACAGCTGAGGAAAAAATTTACGTGTGGTTGGTATGAGAATATCGTCAATACAGTATTAAATGTGAAGCATTGTTAATTGAAGAATTTCCACTGAAGATGACTTTAAACAAATAAAATTCGAAACGTTTGGAAAACGTTATTAATTACATAAGAAATTATTATTGCATCCGGATCGAATTGTCCTATTTATACACATATTGAAATTTTAAACTACGATCCAGAGGACACCTCAACTTATATAATTAAATATATATTTTGTCATTAAAAAAAAAAAAATAAATAAATGTTAAAAAATGAATATTATATTTACAATATTGTGAAACACTACATATGTAAACACGTCGTCTATCGAAATAGATTAGTGAGAGACATAAATTTTTATACAAAGATGTCAAAACCACAATTTTATCTGACGTGCATTGTCTGTAAACGCGGCTTCGAACGAGAACCACATTTTTGCGCTTAATCGCACGTTACCGCGATACAAAACTCTCGCTCGATCGAGCCCGCAAAACCAAAGGAAAACCACCGATCCGATCTACAGCTGGCTGTCTGTTCTCGAAAGTTGGGCCCGGAAAGTTGGGTCCACGTTGCCGGCGGGTATAAATAATGCATATCTACTCTGACTTAAGCGTTCACACTAAAAAACACCAGTTATAGGACAAAGTGATAACTTCACAACACCGAGAGAACATGATAATATGTGTGTGTGTGTGTGTGTGTGTATTGTATATGCGTATAGTGATCTATATATAAAAATTTCGTGAACATACACAATATATATGTATATATCGAAATATATATGTTAAAAAATAATACACGACATCGTATATGTATTATCACGTAAAATCACGAGTGTATGAAGTAAACGGAGAATGTGATGGAGAGCGAGTGGTGCTTTAACGTTATGAGTAGTAACGTTTATGAGTAAACGAGATCACTAAAGACACCCTTACGAGACTAAATATACAACGGAGAAAACGAATAAGTCGTTCAACGAGCAAAATGCTCTCGGGAGAGCGTGCACTGAAGCATATTTCAGTTGTTTTTGTTTTTTTTTTTTAATTGTTCATAACAAATATTAATTGATTTATTTTTGTTCGAATAAAAACTGATATGTTTGTGTGTGTGTGTGTGTGTGTGGAATAGAATTTCGTACACGACTTGATCGCTCAGTTATGCAAGAATTCACTAAATGCATTGAACCAAACCTAAACAGTAGAAGTAAAACATTTTAATATTATTTTTTCTTGTTTAAAAAAAAAAAAAAAATCACAGAATATTTATTGACACGTATCATAAATGTACGTTTGTACCATAAATGTGCAAATATATAATAAACTAAGCAAAAACCTAAACGAAGTGTCGTGTTGTGAAACACAGCCAGAGAATCTGTTTAACACTTTTTTGTTTCTTAACCAGAATTATTTCCACTGTTTAAGATTAATTTTCGTCAGAAATATAAAGTGTAACGAGAATGTGGACTAGCTGTA
>QVNW01005830.1:0-10491 GCA_014825475.1 Pseudomyrmex flavicornis | reverse complement strand
AGTACAACAAATCCATGTACTTAAAAATCATTAAAAATAAATTTTTCTACACATTAACCTGTACACGCTCTTACTTTACAGACTGTATGCCGGAACCGGTAAAGTTCAACTATAGGATTTCAATACTTTTGTTTATACGAAATTGACGAACAGAAGTATTAAAATCCTATAGTTGAATTTTATCGGTTTCAGCATAAGTTAACGGTTATGCCCGCATAAATCAAGCCTAATAGGTCACTTTTAAACGCTTCTAATTCAAAAACTATTATAGCCTTGATAAAATGATATTAGAAATTTCGTCTAAAAATCGTCTTAAGAATACGTCATTTAAATTACAGTCGTGAGTAGCGGGACACCCTGTATATATATATATATATATATATATATATATATATATAACCCCTTTTTGTGCACAACATCGTGCAAAACGGCTCTTTACGACAGGATTTATTACAGTGCTAAAATTAAAAATTTTGTTTGCAATAAACATTATCGTACACGTGTGAGCGGGGAAGGGGCTCCACCCCTCCTGTACCTCTTTTCCGAAAAAACCTAACCTAATCCTAACCTGTGTTACTACTATCATTAATTGTCACTTTTTACTTTCTTTTTTATTTTTTTCCATTTATTACATATTTACACAAATTATGACTATCTTTTAAGCGTTCAAATAAAAAGTCTCTTTGTGTCTAAATGAACGGTGTCTAAATAAACGGTGTATAAATGAACAGTGCGCAAATGCACTGTGTCTAAATGAATGATGCGCATTTTCTTGCGTGTCCAAGTGCACCGTGTCTAATTGAACCGTGTCTAAAACCGTACTGTGTCTATTTGTAACGTGTCCAATTAAACGGTGTCGAAGTGCGCCGCTCCCTTCCTTTCTATTTTCCCTACTTTTGACTTTTAGTGAATCAAAACTTCTCCGGACTCCGAAAAATTTTAGGAGACACTCTTCTACGAGATCAGTTGGTATACACATCTCATTGCATGCAACAGCCACGCAATTATAAGTATAAAACATATCGACCTTAGGAAATTACGATCTCTGCTGGAGGCCAAGATATTGAGAGTGGAGTCGCCTTCCCAGATCTGGGTTCACCAACGGCGAGAAAAGCCTCCAGGAGATGGAAAAATTCAGTTAGTGGATGGACTACCGCCGAGACAGAAATTCTTCTTGTAGCCGGATTGCGTACATGTGTGAGCTCTAGTTGCTTTGAAAACAGCTACAGGATAGCAACGAGGAGAAATCACTCATGTGGCACGAGACAACAGCATCAAGATAACCCTCCGAGATTGGAGAATCAAAGTAGTCAAAAAAGTGCAAACAGTGTTTTGGCTACGTGATCAATTTGCCATGGAAAACTGCACATGAGAAGCCATCCCGTAACATGGCCCACATTTTGCCGTTTGGCGAAAGACAAAAGTGGCGCAGTGATTATATACACCTAATCAAATTCCTAAGCGAGAATCACCGAGCCGTTGTGAGGATCCGGGTGTCTACAGAAGACGGTGCAGGGGCGTTGACATTGATCTCACGGTCGTTCGAGGAACGGTCATAGGGCGGATCTGCGCGAACTGCTCCAGGTCCTTGGATGTGTATACTACTGACCCATCGTTACCACAAAAGCCCGACCTGGACTGCAAGAAATTTTATAAAAAAAAACGACATACATATATAATACATATATAATACATATATATGATGTTTGTAACAATGTTTACTATCAATTGTAGTTTGTTTGTCTGTTTTCTTTTACTAACAACTCATGTATATCCGATATAAAAAAATAACACTTCAAGCAATTCCCTCTGGCATACTTAATCAAAAGACACGATTATATGTTATAAACTTATTTACCGAATAGATGGTCAAAGATTATCAGTTGCATTTTAATTTTTTGCAATAGTAGTTCAATCTTTGCTCGATATACTTATCTTTATGTTATATATCGTGTGGTTTGTAAAATAGTCTAATAAAATAACACTTAAAGTAATTTTCTCGGATATACTTATATTAATCAAAAGACACGATTATATAAACTTTATTTACCAAATAGATGGTCAAAGATTATTAGTTGCACCATTTCATTTTTTTGTGATAGTAGTTCAATTTTTTAATAAAATAACACTTCAAGTAATGTATGTTGCTGATTAGTTTTAATAAGTTTTATTTTTCATGGAGTTGTAAATACATACTGTGTTTTGGTTAAAAATGTACTCTTGCTTAAATAATTGAAAGTTGTCCGAAAATAATGTTATATAAATAACAATTTAAATATCGCTTTATGAAAGTATTTTAATAAGTAAAACTACTAAAACCCGGACTTCAAACTCGATAATAGATGTTTTTTTTATTTTTTTTATTTAAAAAATACAACACATATTTTGATTATGATGTATGAAAAGAGGTTATGGAGAAGTATTTGTGCATAAAAGTACAAAATACGAGAATTCAATTTTATGAGTGGAGATAACTCAGAAAACATGGATCTTTTGATAATTATCTGTACTCAATTTTGTAGACATAAAAAAAGATGCAAAACTTTTTTTTTGTTTGAACTTTTTTTCGATATCTTTTACGGTTCTGAAAGTATTCCGCAAAAAATTCGACATTTTTTTAAGAAATGATTTTATCCCCTCAGACCGTAATATGGCACAAAAAATAGTTTTTTTTTGTGTTGGATGAACTACTCTACTTGCACACAAAGTTTCAGAATTTTCAGAATTTCCGAGTTGCGTAAATTCTCTTGTTAGACAAAAATGCTGTTGTTTGAATTGCGACAACATTATTTAAAAAAAACGTTGTAAAGCTTTATGCGCTATTTGAACCAGCAATATAACAAAAAAAGCCGTAGTTGAATTTTAGCTTTTGTTATTACTGTCACAGCAATTTCATATCAGCTGCTTGGCTAAAATAGCTGTGACTGAATTTTTGGTTTTGTTATTGCTGTCACAGCAACATTAATATAATTATTAATATAGCTAAAATAGCTGTAGTTGAATTTCGGTTTTTGATATTGCTGTCATGACGATTTTAAGCTGCTTTTACATGGAGCGTAACTTGCGTAAGTGTAACTTGCGTCAGCCAATCAAATCGTCTCAGCTACCATACAAGTGGGAGCGGTGCACTTGGACACTGTTCAATTAGACACAGTGCAATTGAACACAAAATTTTGGGCACGGTTCAATTGGACACAGTTCAATTAGATACGGTTCAATTAGACACGGTTCAATTGGACACCGTTTATTTGCACACCGTTCACTAGCGCACCGTTAATTTGCACATTGTGCAGTTGTACGCCGTTATGCACAAACGCATCCAAAAATACCGACGTCAGACGCGCAGACTTCGTGAGGGACTAACAAAGAGAAAGGGACGAGGAGGAGGGGCGGAGCCCCTCCCCCACCCAACCTGTGGGAGGGCGCAGCCCACCTCTGCTTATACGCTTACAACACAGTGTAGAAGACTGGGCTTCTGCACTGTACATCCTTCGGATGCGTCTGCGCACAACTGCACAGTGTGCAAAAGAACGCTGCGCAAGTGAACGGTATGCAAATGAACAATGAATAAATAAACGGTGTCCAATTGAACGGTGTCCAATTAAACCGTGTCCAAAATTTCGTGTCCAATTGCACAGTGTCTAACTAAATTGTGTCCAAGTGAAGGCGACTCTACACAAGTATGCTTAGATAATTTGATCGTCTTGATTAATTGTCTAATTGCACGGTGCGCATCTTTCTGTGTCCAAATGAGTAGTGTGCAATTGAACGGTGCGCATTTGAACGGTGTCAAGTAAACGATGCGCATTTGAACAATGTCCAAATGCAACGTGTCTAAGTGAACCGTGTCCAAAATTATGTGTATTTGCACCGTGTCCAATTGCAACGTGTTCAATTGAACTGTGTCCAAGTGAAGGGCACTCTAAGTCTCAGACATCACATATGTACTAAAACGGGAAAAATCGCTACAAGTACATGCAAATAAAAACAAACGTTTTGTATAATCACTTTATCAGTTAAACAGAGAAGAATGCTCCATTGGTCAACGAAGAGAGAGAATGCCTCTTTTACTGAGTGATGCAAGTGCTGGCCCAGCACGTAGGTGCTGTCGATTAGTTTCATAACATTGTTGACATCCAACACAACCGTAGTTGACTTCTGTTTACTACGAGATTTCGGATGTCATCGTCCGTATGTAATGTCAAGCTGCTCGCTCGGTCACACGTGCGTGTCCTGTCGTGCTGACTGTGCATCTGTCTCTATTCTCTCTTCGCGCATCTCGTCCACGTGCTTACTTATCGCGTCCACGCGCGCATTCATTGCCTCGAGTGATAATATCTGTCGCATCTAAGATTTTGTTTGCTCTGCCCCATTCGACCCTTCACCTTCGACTCCTCCAGTTCTTATAATTAATATATTCTGCAGCCTCACGAATTCTCTACTTACATTCTTTCTAGCTCGGCCGACGTTTTTCGCGTCTATGGCCTGTATCATATCATCCAGATTCGCCGCTGGATTATTTTCTCCCGAAACATTTTGCTTCTGTAAGATACTAGAGAAGAAAGTTCATTTCTGTCTCTTTCTATCTCCCTACCTAACAAATTTCCGTCTCTTTCTATTTCCCTACTTAACAAATTTCCAGCAATGATCTATTTCAAGCGGAAATTCTCTTGATTTGGATGCGATTCTAAATTGTTATCGCTGCTAAACCTGAGCCTGCGTTTACACGTGCGAGTTTTCTGGTTTAATGCTGTCGAATGCAGAACGTGGTTCTTGCGCCGATATTAAATTTTTTATCAATATATACGAGCAGAGAACACGTTTCAGTTCGCTTGACCTAATTGTCAATTTTCCGACATTCGCGTAATTGCAAATTTTGCTTTCTTCCGCTACTAGTCTCATTCATCTGCTTGCTAACGCTAGGAGTTATCGCCACGCCGTTGTTTCGGTCAAGTGGAAGTCTTTTGCCCACGTTGATAATGCCCATAGTCACTATTGCCCACGTTGATATTGTTTACGTGCGATTGCCTACGTTTCGATTGCCCACATCCCAATTGATCACGCAGTGTAACTTTTTATTTTGTTTTTGATCGTTTTGTAAGCGTGTAGATAAAAAGTTGCGCTCCTCTGCAGGGGGAGTGGCTTCGCCCCTCTCTTTGCACCCCCCTCGCTTTGCGTGGAAAGTTCTAAACTTGACGTGGTCAATATCAACGTGGTCAATCGCAACGTGGGCAATATCAACGTGGACAATAATGACTGTGAACAATATCTACGTGGGCAAACGGGACGCTCCCTTTCGATCGTTAGCCCCTACGTCGCCAACGCCGCTAATGCTGTTGCTTTTGCCGCCAGTGCCGCCAGTGCCGCCAGTGCCGCTACCGCCGCCGCTTGCTGAATCTGCTGCCGATTGTCTTAATTTGATCTTATTAGCCGAATTTTCTCTTCAGCTTCTTTGTCTGTGTAGCTGTTGGCGCTTTCTCGGAGCACTTGCGGTAAGCTCTATTTTGTTTTCAATACTGCTTATTTCTTCATTGCGGTAGATCAGTGTTATCGCGTGTAACTTTTATAGACTGTGGGCTATGCGCAGTAATTCTCCGTCGTCTTCTACCGCACCACTAACTTATATTTTCTTTCTCCTGTTTCAGGTGCTAAGAAATCGTTTGTGGCTCACCAAAAAATTTTATTTTTTTTTTTTTTTTTTTTTTTTTTACCCAGAGTCCTCGATGTCTGTTTTTGTTTTTTCTTTTCTACCTCATCCAACCGGAGTTTCTCCGTACCTGGTAATATTCCGCTGCCATCAAAATTTGTTGTGATCGAGATGGGATCGTTAGGTTTCAAACAATAAGAGCTTCTTCGGTAAAAAGTTGATCTAGTTTATTCGGTGTGATAAATTGATACAATATTCGTTACATAGTGCTAGGCACGCGACGTTCTGCTTGTAGCTCGCAGTACTACTCTTGGTAAACTCTTTGGTTATTTCGAAGCCACACATTAGTTATCACTGCCACTCATAGTCCGCTTCTGTTGTCCGCGATCTATCTCTTAGAGTGATCGATCGCGCAAAATCAGCATTCTGACTTAGTTTTGACACCTTCAGAACAATCTCCGGACTGCTGACAATGCGTGCTGCGTTGTATTCTGTCACTTGCAGCTACGCTCGTTCTACTTATTAATTACGCTCGACCAGCATTTTTTTGCAAGAAAATGCTGTTTGTCATTTTTTTAACAAATTCGGATTGGTTGAGCAATGACATGTAGCTTCCGTCAATTGCTTAATGGCCCGACCGCAATTCTTAACTGACTTAACAAACAATTATTTTATCAAAAACAAGATCCTAAAATGATCATAAATTATTCACAACAAGATATGAGTGGTCAAAAACTCCTCCCACAATATGGTTTTTTGAAACTTTAATTAAAAAGTAATTGATTAAATTTTTGATAGTGTATTATTTTAAACTAAATTCAAGACACTTAACTATTATATTAACATTTTAATATAATAGTTAAAACAAAAATTACATTGATTCAATTTATTTGTAATTTAAAACTCTTAAAGAAATTCTAAAATCGACCTTAATTGATCAAAACTTAGGTCCATGACAGCAAAAAATCTGAGGAATATTTTCTATTGATGTCAACACGAGTGAAAATATAAATTTCACAACTGAAAATATAACTTTTATTGAGTTTATTACTAATACTTTGAGTGGGACTTCCGTTTCCGGTGTGTTGGTGAATAGGTGTGGTAGAATGTGATAGATAAAAGAATAGTGTGAAAAGGGAGAAAGAGAGAAAAAAGTGAGAAGAGTGTGAGAGTGTATGTGAGAGAGCGTAACAGAGAGTGCGAGAAAGTGGAGTGAAAGGTAGAAGTGGGGTAGAAAAGGAATAGTGTAGAAAATAAGGAGCGGTTAGGTTTGCAAGAGTGATAGGCGAAAAGAATAAAGTTAAAACAAGTAGTAAGCGCGGATAATGGCGAATAAGGAAAGTTCGGTTGATACTGCGGGAATTTTGACAGGTCAGAGCATCGATTTGAAGAATAAAGATAAGAAAAAAGCAAGGGCAAGGATAAAAGCGAGAGGTAGAATGAGTAGCTCGGGGGGACCGTGCTTGAAAGGGGAGTTGTGCACTTGAACACCACGTTCAATTGGACACGTTGCAATTAGACATATTGCAAATAGACACAGAATTTTAGACACGGTTCAATTAGACACGGTGCATTTAGACACGCAAGAAAATGCGCATCGTTCATTTAGACACCGTTCAATTGCACATTGTTCATTTGTACACAGAAAGATGCGCACCGTTCAGTTAGACACTGTAATAATGCGCACCGTTCAGTTAGACACCGTGCATTTGCGCACCGTGCATTTGCACACCGTTCATTTAGACACAAAGAGACTTTTTATTTGAACGCTTAAAAGTCATAATTTGTTTGAATATGTAACAGATGTAAAAAACTAAAAAAGAAAGTAAAATGTGACAATTAATGATAGTAGTAACACAGGTTAAAGTAAGATTAGGTTTTTTCGGGGAGAAGGTGCAAGGAGTGAGGCGGAATCCTTCCCCCGTCCACACGTGTACAATAATGTTTACTGCAAACAAAAGTTTTACTTCTTAAATGTCTGTGTTAAAAAGTCTCTTTGTGTTTAAATGAACGGTGCACAATTGTGCGGTGTCTAACTGAACGGTGCGCATTATTACGGTGTCTAACTGAACGGTGCGCATTAGAACGGTGTTTAATTGAACAGTGCGCATCTTTCTGTGTACAAACGAACGGTGCGCAATTGAACGGTGTCTAAATGAATGGTGCGCATTTTCTTGCGTGTCCAAATGCATCGTGTCTAATTGAACCGTGTCTAAAATTCTGTGTCTATTTGCAACGTGTCTAATTGCAACGTGTTAATTTACCTGATAACGGTGTTTAATTAATTAAACACCGTTCAATTAATTGAACGGTGTCTAAGTGAACGCCTTCTTCCTCTCTACTCGCTTGAAAGTGAGTAGAGAGGAAGAAAAGATTGCAATGAGAGATTGGTTATTCAAAAAAAAGAGAGAAAGTGAGGATGATTCAAAAATAGATAAGAAAAATCGAAGGGAGAAATGGGTTTTTAAAAAGAGTAATAAAATTATTAGATCACTGATAAAGAGAGATGATCCAATAGTGACGGATAGTGAGAGAAAATTCATGGATAGTTGGTTGAAAACATTAAAGACGAAGGATTGGAAGGAGATCAAAGAAATCAAAGAAGAGATTAGTAAAAAGAGGAGAAAGAACAGAAGTGAGATAAGAATAAAATTTAAAAGAGAAGTAGAGAGAATGCAGAGGAAAAAGAAGGAAAGAGAGAGGAGGAAGTTAAAAAGGATTTGAAAAAAATGAAGGAAGAGTTAAGAAAGAAGGAGAAAGAATGAGAGAGAAAGTTTTTAAGGATAAGATAGAGCATTGGAAGAAAACTGGAAAAAAGTAAAAGTGATAGGGGAAAGAGCAAGAGAGGAAAAGAAAGATAGTTGAGGAAAATAAAAAGCAGAAGATAATAGAGTCAGGAGTAGAGGAGAGAAATATTAGAAAGAAAGGCAGAGATAAAAGAGAGAGAGGAGAGAAAGAAAATTATATTGATAAAGGGGTTAAAGGCAAAAAGTGGAGAAGAGAGAGAGGGAGTGAAAAAAGTGTTCAAAGAAATAGGAGCGCAGAGAGAAATAGAAAAGGTGAGGAGAATTAGATCAGGTAAAAGAGAAAGGGAATGTATAGTGATAGTAGAGTTAGGTATAGAACAAAAAAGAGAGGCAATGGAGAAGAAAAAGAAGTCAAAGGGAAAAACAGAGAGAATGAGATGACTTGACGTGGAAAGAGAGGAAAATGCAATGGAAATTAGAAGAAATAGCTAGAGAAGAAAGAAAGCTAAGATCGAGGATATGGATAAGAAGAATATACAGATTGACGGGAAATGGTGGAGATGGGATGAGGAGAAAAGTGTACTAAAGTTAGAGGATAAACAGAAGTAGAAAGAAAAGATAAAGAGTAGGGTAGAAAATGAAAAGGAAGGGTGGAAGAATGAAGAGAAAGAGAAAAGAAGAGTGTAAGAGAGAAGGAGAAAGAGTGTGAGAGACAGTCAGTGCAAATAAAAAAGAGAACAGTAATGAATAAGTGAGAGAATGCGTGTAAAAGAGAGAGAGAGACAGGAAGGAAGAGTGGAAAAGAGTATAAAAGGAGAAAAAGAGTATAAAAGGGGAAAAAGAGTAAAAGAAAGAAAAGTAGAAACGAAAGTCTCCTTTTGCGAGCTTACGTAGGTAGAAGTATTTTGAGTAGGATGGGAATGTAAGAAAAGAAAAAAATGCAAATGTAGAATTGCGGAGAAATGGTAAAGATAGATATAAGGCGTATGTGTGTAACAAATCAGGAAATAAATTAGAATAAGTTAGGATAGGTTAGGTTAGGGTTAGGTTTAAGATAGATGTAAGTCAGCATAAGGTGTAGATGTAAGTTAGTATGTAAGGTTATTTTTGTACATTGTTAAAACAGTGAAATTCTGAAGGTCAATAAAATCATCTATCTATCTATTTATCTACTAATACTGTGACCTAAAAAGAAAAAACCAGTATTAAAATCTTTTCAATTTTTACTAATTAATTAGTTTTATTAATTAGTTTTATTAATTCATTAAAATTAATATAATAAAAAATAGGTACTTCCTGGATGTTCGGATATGATTTAATTCTTTGCAAGAAACCTGAAGAATGTTTTTTATTGATGTTAACAGCTGAACACATAAATTTTATTGAGTGTTTGTTTTACTAATTAAAGAGAAATTTATAAAACAAAAACGATTTTACTTGATTTTATATTGTTGCCATGTTCAACTTTAAATACTATTAGACTGCTTCCTTCTTTTAAAGTTAAACAATTTGATTTTTTTTTAAACTATTTTACGTCTTAGCCTTTAGTTACGGACGGACCTTTGCGGAGGAACGCGACTGACACACTACTTTTGTGTATTTTATTCCGACACACTGACTTAATGAGATAAGTCGAGTATGCGAGTCGAGTGAGACTGTTCGGTGACACAATTAAGTCAATGGGATTGCTGATATTACTTGGTCACCGTCTTCTCACTCGTCGGTCCCTTTTTAGGTCTTAAACGCGTCTAATTTACCTGGGACGGGACCTAGCGATCACGTAATGAAATTACGGAAATGGATTTTTAAGATAGAAGTCCAAGGTTTAATTAATCAAAACTGTTTTTACTTTTATAAGCATATAAATCATTTGTTATTCAACAAAATAACATCTAGTTTTTATCAAAAATATTCTTACGCACTGCGAATAATGTGAATGGAGGTATGATTGAGTTCGGTGTGAGTTCGAGTGTACGTTGGCATTATTACTATGTCTTAAGAGGGTACGAGCCGAAGTCCGCACTGGGGTCTCTGCCCGGAAAGTGGCGCCCTCAAGTGGTTGAGTTAGTTCGTCCTTCTTTTAAAGTGAGACGGCCT
>QVNW01005827.1:0-11232 GCA_014825475.1 Pseudomyrmex flavicornis | reverse complement strand
TCTCTCTCTCTCCATCTTCCTCCGGGTAGAAACGTCTGATCCAGATCTACTTTCAATACGGATATTGCATTATATTGATTAAAACCAGGTTACTATACTGCTAAAATGACCCAATTACGTGCCGCCGGTATAGGCGTAAGTTTCGAATCGATTAGGACGCGCGCGAATTGAAGCCGTGCGGAACATTTGCAAGCTAATCAGCGCGCATACATTTCCTTAATTTTCGAATTTGTTTTCTCACCTATGTCGCGCATAAATGTATTTTTATCTCACGATCTTTCCGCGCACATACCGCGCTCCCGAATCGTTTATCAAACGGCTCGAAGCGAGGGGGAGAAAAAAAAATGAGAGCATTTTCGCACATATGCTGCGGAACATCCCGGTAATTGCAACAACAAGGCGAGGCGACTAATGCGTCCTTGTGCAAAGAAGCTTCTATATTAATTTCAAGGTAAATCGTACTTTGCAAGAGAGAACATGTTTGATTCATATATATCGCACGTGCGAAAATAACGTTCGGAAAAACGCTCTTTGCGGATTACATACCCTATATCGAGCGTACATACGTGAAAGATGCGGAACAACCAAGGAATCCTCGCCCTTGGCCTCCTAAGTAACTCGATAGGAAATTCACGATCTCTCTCTCTTCCGGGGGAAGTTAAGCTTTAAGCATGCGCCCTCATGGAAAGTCACATGAGAGGGGGAGGATTGACGATAACGGAATATCATAAGCGGAATTAAGTAGTTTCGTAACACTTGATGCATTATTTCCATCGCCGTCATAAAGCTGTTTCGCGCGCGCGCCCTGTGTGTATTATCCCCGCCCTTAATTAAGTTGCAACGGTGCGCGATTTTATAATTAGCCCCCTTTAACGACATCAATTAATTAATTGACGTAACCCTAAACGGGCAAATTGCACAACGCTTGTCACAAATTACGACGAGCAAACGTGTTTTTGCGAAACGAGCTGCTTATTTCGCTTTTATCGGAAATTGTCGCGTTATTATGACAACCATTACGAGAATTTATGTGATTAAAGGTCACTCCCCTCTCCATCAACGCTGGTTAACAAACGCCGTAAATCAAATCCTCATCATCTTTCTTTTCTTTTTTTTTTTTTTTCTTTTTTGCAGTATCACGGCGCTCCGGCGATTCGCGGAACGGCTCACGTTCCAAGGAGCCAAATTACGGAACGCAGAGTCGGGTTAATGCTTAGTATTAACTCGATACCCGAACTGAAATTAGACATGACTTTCAGTTCAGTCCATAACTTCCGTCAGTTGCCGGAGCATCGCATGATTGATCGTTGTTTTCCCACTTTAATAAACGCAACATATACATACCTATCGCGCGCGTGAAAGAGATATATGTTCACGTATTAACACTATAATTTTCTTTCGACCCCTGGGAAGGGTGTTCCCTTCCCGCGTTGTCACGCTATATACGTGAAAAGCAATTCTCAAGATTAAGCAAAGAGTTCGAAGAAACGATTAAGTGGAGAATTCTCGAAATAAAGAACGGGGGATTTATTTAAGAAAATCGCGCCCGCGAACAAAACAAAAACAGAATCGTCGCGAACTATCGATGTGCGAAGCGCGACTGATAAGTATCCGAAACGACGACGCATTGATGCTTTGACGAACTCTGTCACACAAAACACGACTCTTTGCAGAGCCCAACTGTTTTGTTTCTCATTTCCGAACAGTCTTGAATTAATTTTAATTAATATCGAGTCACACTCGATATTAATTTTAATTAATATCGAGTCACACTCGATCTGGTGCACCTGATCACACGTGTGTCAGACTCGGAACGTTTAAACTGCGACCGAGTTAAAGGATTGGTTTTTTCAGTTTTTCGCAGCCTTGAGACAGACCTGGAAAGAAAATGCAATTCTCATATCGCACATCCGATTTCCATAAAACGATCAATTCAAGCGTTTCGCGTATCGCAGTTCTGTGTGTGTGTGTGTCTCGATGTTTTCAACGCCTTTCGAAACGGAGCGGAAGTTCCGCAGTTTATCATACACGCGTACACGTGGTGTCTGAGTCTTGGTCAAGGACTATATAAACTTTGCTCGCTCGCGAGACTACTTAAGAAATCGCGCGTTTGTGAATTATAGCGATTCGCGAACGAAGGTTTCTTTTTTCTTGGTTTTTAATCAAGCCTTCGCGTCTCTTCTTTTGCTTTTTTTTTATATTCGTTAGAAATATTCGAGACGCGGGGGATTGAAATTTATTGAACTATTTTCTAAACGCAATATTTTCTAAAATTGCAAATGGAGTGTGTGTGTATGTGCGTGTCGTAATCACACACACACACACACACACACAGGAGGATAAAATTATTAAAATCCTATTTCATGCTCGAGAATAAGTTTACCGTCGACATCGCGCGCTTCAATCGCTCAGCTTGAAACGCCAGCTTGTTGCACACCAGAATAACCCAAGTGCTCATGTCTAAAGTCGAATTGAAATTAGAACAAGCACATGTCTCGATAAAATAAAATCGAAACAAGACGAAGCTACGATGTCTGCTTCAACGACGAAAAAAAAAAAAAAAAAAAAAAAAAGAAAAATACGTAGTAGGTCTATTTAAGTACGTCACGTTATATTTAGTCCACATTGCACGTGTCTGAAGACAAAGTCACGTTTGGCTGCACATCGGATTTATAGGGTTAAAAAAATAGCGTTTGCATAAAAAAAAAAAATCGTCACAGTTAAGTTAACAGAGTTACGATGCGCGAAGTTGATGATGTTGACCATCAAAGGAAATTTATATCGAGTGATTTCTTGATTAGAAATTTGTTAATTCAATGCAAAAACAAGTTGAGGCGAAACAAATTTAGCGCCACTCAGCGCGCAGTAAGTGTAAAATTAACAATACAAGAATGTTCCGAGTGTTTTTAATTTGTATTTTCTTTTGCAATGTGTGACGTGGTCACATGTTACAATAAGACGTTGAAGCTTGCTGTTTTTCTTTTTTTAGAATCGATCGATCGCTTTTCGAAAATCCGTCAAATTCGACTTCTTTTTTTTCACAACCGTCAATTTTTTCGGAGATCTGTTCGGAAATCGATGTTATCGCTTCCACATCTCCACACACGTCCTGCGTTCTGTTTTTTTCTATTTTCTTCACAATGTCCAAATATTGCGCTGCGTCAGTCTTCAAGTCTTCTTGCGGAAGAATATCGCTTTGTTGCCGGCCGATAGCATCCAGAAGCATGCTCATTGTTTCCGAATAATCCGGCTCGAACATTTTCCCCTCGGGATTCTTTTTGAATAAATACTCGGCCTGGAAAGCGAATACGTCTTGCTTAGCGTAATAATAATACTCTCGTTGTCGGATATTACAATGTTTGTGTTGCGCGTCGCGAATTCAGATGCTGAATACATACGCTTTGACGAATCGGAATTTTTTTCCTCGTAATAAAAAAGCACGTACATCTGTAATAATAATATACACACGCACATTAAGAGAATTCTAATGTATTTTCTCTTTGTTTATTTGAGATGTGTGTCTCTGCTTATTCGATGCATAACTTTTCCCGACAGTTACAGTTTCTGTAGTTATCCCGCGTTTCACTCATTTTTCACTCGTACACGGGAATACAAGAGAACGGCCTTATAATTTTATTTAGAAATAGGTGTCGCCTCTTCTGCCTCACAACCAATATTACGACCCACTTTCGCGTGTGCGTCGGTTTTTCATTCACACACAAGCGTTTCAGTTCTCCGGATATCACGCAAAAGCTCTGCCCGTTGTTTGTTTTATTTGTATCAGCCCGCATGGCTGCAATAATGATTGGCACAACAATGCAACGGCCATTATAAATATCGCTATAGTATTTATTCTGTAAACTTAATGGGAAAAATCGATCGAACAAAAAAGCAGAAATGGCGAATTCTTTTTGTTTGCGCGATCGAGACATTTTAGATAGAGAAAAAAGGTTTATTGAATTTCCTCTGGGAGAGTATTATAAATCGTTCTCTCGTTTATGTGTTAATTTGAAATACCGTATTGTGCAAAAGCGGTGAATACAAGTTGCGGTCAGTTCCATTATCTCTTTTCCGCGATATTTGATAATTAATAATTAATAACGATAGAAATTTAATAACTTTCCTTTTAGTATTGGTTTAGTTCTGTACCATAAACTGCATGTATCACCATTGTATATATATTTGCTGTATAAACACCATTGTGAGTTTCGTCACAGTTAATAAATTAGTAACTACTGTGTGTGACAAACGTTCTCTCTCTCTCTCTCTCTCTCTTTCTCTCTTTGCTTGTGTATATATGCACACACATCTCTATGCGGTGTGCACTTCAATATAACAAAACCAATATCTGATGTCACAGAATACTTCAGTGAATGAGAGAAAATACGATTAATCTTGTAAATGGTATTTATACGTACGGTGGAACCGTAATGTCATTCGAAAATATTTTATACATAAATAATGTAATATTATAAAAATTATTAATAGAAAAATATATTTTAATAGGGAAGTGAGAAAAATATGAGAGAGAGAGAGAGAAAGAAACAGAGGTGAGATCACTTATTCATTATCGTATATTAAAGAGAATCTACGAAACATTTCAAACACGCAATGATTTTTTCTCAACGAATTTTTTTTTTTTTTTTTTTTTTTTTTACCATGTTTTATCTCATTTTGTCTGATATCTCGGAACTAATAACAATGTAATGGATATATCGATCGTTACTTCATTATGTTTTACGACGAGCTCTTGAACTTTGAGTTTTAGAAAAAGCTTTGTTACAAGAACCGAAACTTTCTTCGTTCTAATTCCTTTTAATTAATTAAGAGAATTTTCGTTATTTTTTTAAATATACCCTCAATTTTCTCTTATTTCGCGCGAAATGCACCGAATGTTAAAACTACGCGTGAATTAATTGTGCAATTGTGGTTTTTTTTTTCCAGTTTTAAAAGTTTAACACATACGCACACGCCCACGCGCTTTTCGTTGAGAAATCTTTTATTGAGATGTAAGATGCGACGATGATGCAATTTACGAAACACATTAAAATAAACTTTTACACTACTCGATTGTATTTACGGATGTTACGTTGCACTCGTAATTTTAGCGCAGTCATGACGTCGTGTTACGCGGTACGCGATAGCGTCCTGCCTCATTATTAATTTTCCTTTGTAACTTAGACCGACGAGCGGCGCGCGTTCTCTTATGCAAGAGTATGTAAAGATACTAGCTTATTGTTGCGTTATCGCGTTCTATTATCTCGCAATCTTGCTTGTGATACAATATTTCCCAAACAACGTTAGAATCCCGATTTGCACGCAGTCCACACATAGAAATGATTACATTAGATACGCTTGTGTGTGTGCGTGTGTGTGTACGTGCGTGTTTCCTAGAATGTCTGTATCATTTTATAATATCACTCACGAACGCAAAAAATAAAAGAATTCCGAGAATTTAACTGACCTGCTGAATTACAACAAAAGTGATAGTTCGAATCTTCACGCACGCGATCTTGTCGCTTGCGTGAAATGACGCGTAGAAGCGTTGGCACGTGAGCCAAACGCGTTGACTTTTATAAATTTGAAAGCAAAAGCAAACAGTATCGCGGATTATGTAAAGATCGCCGAAAAGGAAAGCGAATATAAATACTTTATCGGATGTGTAGATGTGTATGAAAATGTTTTCACTCCGAAATGTTGATAGCGCAATGTATTTCTTGTTATCGAATAAAACATGCATCCTTTTTAGATTGACGTGCATTATTGACGTATAAAGTGTGTATCGATTAAATTAATTGTGTGTGAGATGAGGGATGATGAAATTTTTTTGTCAGACAATAACTCTCGTTTCGTACACTTTTGATGAAAGAAGCGCTGTCGAAACGTCTGCGATCCGACAAAATCAATCTTGTATCATGAATTTGTAATCGAGGATCAGGAAGTGTTCGAAAGACTGTCTCCAAACTTTTGGAAGACAATAACTTTCGTTATTGAATTAAGTAGATGGATGAAAAAAAATCAATTTTTCTTCCGTGACACTGAATCCGATGAAAAGAAAAAAATCCCCCTTTCCGACGAAATAGAAGAAGATAATTATTATGTAAAATTTGTCCTTCTCGAAAGAACTTGCAGAAACTTGAAATAAACGTCGTTGCACATGATTTTTTTTTTTTTGATAAGCCTTGAAGCGTATCGCCGGGATATTGCATTTATCCAAACAAATTGCTTTTCAAATAACAAAAGGATGCTGAAGGGCACGATACTTCGGTGGCATAAAATACCAATTTCGTTAAACCCATCGAGAAACGTCGAAGGTAACACAAATTTACTTTATCGACGATGTATCTCCCTCTATCACATCTCTTTTTATCTTCTTCTCTTCGTTTTTCTCGTTGAGATAGAACGTTGAGGATAGAACGTTATTATTCCATCCTCTTCACGATATTTGACATTCGTCTAGTTTTATTAAATCTATCTCTATATAACCGACGGCGGGAGAAACATCGATTGATAAAAAAAAAAAAATCTGTGTGACCTGGACCTCATCTCCACCCACTTCCTAAGTCAGTTTAAAATTATATGAAAAAGCGATAAATAGAGGCACGAGTGATAAGCTTCATAATCTTTTCCTAAACGAGCTTACAACACGGATTTCGCAGTGTTCTGAGATTAGAACGCCAATCTATTTAGCGACACAATATTTTTATATCACCGCCAAATCCGTTTTGTAGGCCATCAACTTTGTTTTTCTTTAAACCTTATATGTCTAAAATTTGATATTTACTATTCGCGTTATATTCTTAAATACTTCTTGATAACTTTTACGCAAAACACGTAGATAATTAATTTGAAAAAAATGTTAAAATCGCGGTTAAGTCGAGGATTTAACGGCTAAATTCGCGGCGAGAGGTCGGTATTCAAATGGGCAACATTACTTTAGCAATCTCTGAGAGGAGATCGTTCGTGAATAACACAGAACGAATTAAAACGATTACTGAAGCCGATAGTGAAAAAAATTGCCTCTGCCCTTTGCGTTTCTCCGTAATAACGGACCGATCAAAACCGACGAAGCTCGAAATCACGAAATTATAGATAGAAGGTCCCGATATGGTCGACAGAGAGCCAAGAGAACAGTCATGCTCCTATTCCTTCTGTAGTTCGATGCTCCGGAGTGGAACGGCATCTAATCGTGAGCAGAGAGCAAACCTATCGATTTCCACGGGAATGGGATTTGAAGTGTGAAAGTTGTTCTCGCATTCGCACATGTGAAAAGTTGTTCCTTTCGCGGCGATCGCCGCACTAACTCGAAAAGTCTAAAAACTTGCCTAATTTGGCGATATCTTATATAGCGAATGCGTTTCGCACTAAATCGAATCGCGAACGGAATTTTGTTTACCGTTCGACGAGCTTTCACTTCCGTTAATTGCAGTCATTGCACATGTGCGCGCCCACGCGGGCGGCTCTATTAGTTTTCGACATCATTACGCATCAATAAACATTGCAAGTACGCGCGTTAAAATTTCAACGCGTAAAACACGCACAGGTATTATTTCGACTGCGAAATGTCTTTTCTTTTTTTTTTTTTTCGATGTTCAATTATTATCGGCAAGAAAATGATCTCACTCTCTCTTTCCAATTAATAAACAATAATTATATATAAATATTTATATATAGTGTTTTATATCTCAAATAAATATTTTACTTGGAATGGAAGATATCGCGTATCGTTTGATGACTCAAACAATCCGATATATTTGTCACTTCGAATTTTGTTTGTTTGTAATTATCATTTTAATGATTTCGTTTGAATGTAACAACATTTGTCGGATCTAAATAAATTTATCTGCTGTGCAATATTCCTGTTTCACGTGCAATATCGAATTTCCAAATAATTGGGACTATATATATATATGTATATACATATATATGTATATATGTACATATAAAAAAAAATATTCAAATAATTTTGCACGAATGGAAATTCTCTCATTATGTATGAAATTCTCTAATAAGTATAAAAAACAAAACCTTGATATAAAGTACTCAACCAAATCTCATTTTTTCGCGCCTTTTATTCCGGCGAGCAGCATTGATCACGGCAATACCGTGCTTACAGCCGGACGCGAAACTCGATACAGCGCGTTGTGAAAAACAAGCAGCGTCGCGTCGTCGTCTCAGTTTACAACGCGGTCGATACGACTTTGTTTCGAAGAAAAAAAAACTCATCCCATTGTTTAATTCATCTTGCATAGTCAGGCGGGCATTAATTTCGTTTTGTCTGACGGAAAAGTGTATATACATATATATATATATATATTTCAGACAAAACGAAATTAATGCCCGCCTATATATATATATATGTTATATATAATCATCAAAAAATTGTGCCGTATTTTCGGGGCGTGCCGAACAAACTGTGAATTTAACCGAATTAAAAGCCGGTCACACACGTAATGTTACCCCTGAGCTTCTTCGGGGAGGCAACACGCCCGAACATCGCCCGTTCAACAGTTATCGGAACGTGTACATCATATAAATCAATTGTTGCAGGCTATTCGGTGAGTTTGGCTAAGTTAATTTCATCGCATTTCCGCGCGCCGCGTTCGCCGCTTTTGCGTCGACGAAAATTTCATATATTTCCAGCTTATTACACCGACGGCACCGGAAAATTTATTATAATTTTCTCGATGAAAGTGTGCGTGTGCGTTATTATTTTTCCCGCGTGAATTTTAATATACGAGAGTGACACGGCACTTTCGCGAGAATATATATTTCATGCGAGAATATAAACGCTAATAAAAACGTAGCGTGTGATGTGCGCGCGCGCGTGTGTGTGTGTACTAACGAGAAAATCTATCGGATCCTCCGGGCGTAACTCCGTAACTTCTATCAAAGCTTGCGTCAACGTTGGTAAAACGTACTTTGCGAGATACTTCTGCATTGGCTCCGCCAAGATACAAAGCCTTTCCTCTTCCTCCGCTTTCAACTTCTTCGCCAAATTCTCCTGCGAAAGATCAAACTTTGTCCAACGTGCCGTTTCCACGGCACTTTCTACTTTGTAACTGTCGGTAAACCGAGAAATGTTGGAACCAAAAACTACGGGGGTGAAACGGTTTCTCTTGTAAATACTTCAACACGACTTTAATATTTTATGCTCCGGAATTTTTTATGTACGTTTTGCGAATTCATTTTTAAACCGTTTCGGGACTGAGCGTTGTGTAACCACACCATCTTTTTCATGTATGAAAGATTTATCATGTATGAGCGACCAACCGTGTTCGATACGCACTTGTTGGTAGCTTGAGCCGCTAATGCATGTATTTGCAGATAGAAGTTCTTCATGCAAAAAGGGTTCCATGAACTTCAAATGCGACTAAGCCCGGGTCAGAAAAAAAAAAAAAAAAAACAGATTAATGTCACAAACGAGCACTTTACTTCCGGTGAATTTAATCCTCGGAGATCCGCTTACGGACTTACTAATTCGCCTTGAAAAATAATTTCGTACTTGGTAAAACATAGCGCGCGATTAAAAAAAAAAAAGCGTCATCGTGCGCACATTACGAACGTCTGGCAAAAGGTTACATCGCGATTCATCGATATGCGAACACAAAGGCATGTCGGAATCGAAAACGTGACATTTATGAGATTGACAGCGCAGTTTGCGATTGAAAGAAGAACCGAACGAGATATATATCTGTTTCCGAGAATTATGCCCGGCTAAGCGGAAGTTTGATAACTTTTGGCGTGATTACATATGTAGAATGGATCAAAGCACATCTGTGATAGACACGTGTCTAGGTTGAGATCAAATAAAAAAAAAAATAAAATAAAAAAAAAAACGGAAACAAGTATATGATATGCAGATAGTCAGATGCAAGTCATATCAGAACGGCAGAGTGTAAAAAATTGTTGGTATTGCTTATTATAAATGCGCATAAATTAAATTATAAAAAATATTGTTTACGTCACATAAATAAATTGAAATATTATCTTTTCACTAAAATATTTTCCTGCGCAAATATTTGAATGTTTTTAGTCAGTTATTATGCGAATTGAGAAAATTTGCAAACCCATTCCATCATTTTCTGTTCGCGCAGCCGTTTACATTCTGAAATTTCTCGTTCCCTCTGCAATTTTTCTGCAGCTTCAGCAGCCCGCGATTTTGCTTCAGCGCGTTTTCGTGCCGCTTCCATTTCCTCGACAGTTGGCCCTGATCGTAGAAAATAAGTATATTTTGATCTCCGTAAATAATAACGTCCTAGATACCATTACTATAAAAAAAAAATAACAACTTTTGAAAAAAATTAATTAATTCTTGAAAATTTTAAATTTACTTTGTGTATAAATTTGTTTCAATTTTATATTTTTATTGTATTATTACTTTTATCACTAATATTGACTATATCTAAATACAAACAAAGGATTTTTTTTTTCTTCTGCTTATAGATCGGGGATAGAACTATAATATGAACGGAGAAAGAAACACGCAATAAAATAAAATTACAGTTGACCGATCTTTAGTTAACGAGAGAAGTACAATCGTATTAAAAATGGACGCTATTGTTTCCAGAACTGTTGTTTAATACTTCGAAGAAGATTTTTTTTTTTTGTTTTATGATTCAGCGGTTTTATCGAGGATTAATCCTCTTTAATAAATTTATCCGCGAACAAAGTAAAGAGTATTGCGCCATTTATCTGCTTGTCAGTTTCGAACTGGCTATTATAGAAATTGTGGGCGTCTGGCAACAGGACATGCGCAACAATATTGAAAGCAGATCGTTGAAATGTACATTGTGCGTAAAGGGGGGGAAAAAATCGCGACGACTGTGAAAATTGACATAATCATATATCGCCCACCGTAATTCCTTGGTTTTCCAAGTTTCTCCAGACATTGATAAACCGTAGGAAACATATCTGGACAAGTGTCAGTTTCCACAAAGATGACGACTGGGTGAATTTCCATTTCGTCGAATAATTGTAGCGGTGTATTATCGTCCGTGTTTCTATCTCTGGAGAAATATATCATTCATGACTGACCATGTCGATCGCGCACAATTTTACTTTTAGCGACTGTATAAATATAGTTTCTGCAAAATTTCGCACAGTGCATAAATTAATTTATTATCACGCGTGTTATATTCCCGAGTGTAAATGTGTAAATGCGAACACAGAGATATATATATATATATATATATATATATATATATATATATATATATATATATATATAGT
>QVNW01005819.1:0-12616 GCA_014825475.1 Pseudomyrmex flavicornis | reverse complement strand
GTTGCTTATGTTTCGAGAGACAAAGAGACCACACAGAGTCCTAAGGACGCTCGTCAGTCTTATCACTAGAATGTCAGCGGTCCATTACGCTCTCGAATCATCACTTTGCATTGGCAAACAGGCGCGTCCCAAGCACGTCGTTCGCCAAGATTCCATTGTTCGAGGCGAGACATGAAGTGACTTCGCGCGCTTGACGCTAATTTCCCATCGGAAAAATGCGCATGTGGGCGGAAAAAGCGTCTTGCAGCTCGAATGAATTCTATTCATCACCGACGACCGATTCGAAATGTCAAATTGAGCAATCTCTACCAATGTTTGAGAAAAACATTTTTTTTTTTATTAATTCTCTTCGAATGTATAAATTAAATACCCGTCCGAAGATTTGTGTTCGTACGAGCTGTATGCGCTGAAACAAACGTGAAAAAAAAAAACGTTCTTCATTTTCGAAAACGTGCCGAGAGACCGCAAGGTGTCGAGGGTCCGCGAAGGGTCCGCCGTAATCGTACAAATAATTTGAGGGACACGGAAGAGGGAGACCAGTCCGAAACAGGTAGATACAAAGGGACGGGCAGGTATAAGAAACCCTCCCGTGCTACCCCTGTCTGCATTTTGAACAACCTGAAGTCGGTGGGCCGTTCAAAGCTGCTTAAGAACCGAGGGGTGATTCGAAACGGGCTGCTCAGGTGCGCCGATCGAGGAAGCGATCGGCCATTCGTATTCAGCGATGTGTGACTTCGTACAGCCGACCCCGCTTTTAACCCCCTCACGCATGTGTGTACGACTATTTTACATTTGAGATGATACCGAGCGCGGACGACGACGGTCTCTGGTTGCATCCGGGTGTTTAGTTTCGAGGGCGCAACTCGAGATTGAGATAAATCCTAAGTCGACCGCTTATCGTCGGATTACGATAAAAACTCTCGGCAACTCCTCAACCGCTTAGCGCGCTCTCAAAAACTGTACCTATATTATTTAATCTATAGGAAAAATATTTATAGATTGCCGCGGAAATGATTATTACTCTACGTCAGAACACAAATTTGTTTATAATTTGAAAATACTTGGTTATAATTTGATATGATTTTTTTTCTGAATTAATAACAAACTATAAAAGTTAAATAAAACAATCTTAGAGCTAATTTTAAAAACTAAACAAAGTTCTGCGACGATCAATCAAAACTAAAAAAAACAAATTAATTTTAAACAAATTTTTTAGTATTTTGTAAACTCGGTTTGTGATTGATCACCTTTTATTTGTAATCGATATTTTTTTTTTTTTATTGATGATAGCAAACATTATTCTGAACCATCTGAACGTCTGTCTTTCGAAGTCCGATCGAATCTATAAAAATCACGAAGCTGCAGGTGTTCGTCGAGTGACCGAATGGCGAATAAATGTCAACGTCGGAGCAGATGAGCCTCACACTCGCGGGCATCCTCTCGCGATCGAATCGCGCGCGGTGAAAGGAAAGAGTTTCACGTGCAACGCGCCGCGAGTAGAATGCCAGCGATGGCGATGGACTGCTCATCTCCCGTGATTTACGCGACCCCATTGAAGACGAAGCGACTATCAACCCGTCGTCGATGTTTCGCATTCGTTCCGCGATCCTCTCCGTTACGTTGCACATCCAGTAGAAAATCTGGATCGTAAGAGGCGAATCCGAAACGACGATCGAAAGATCGTCTCGACTACGAGTGAAATCTCGACTCGAAGAGATTCCGCGATAGCGCACGTGTTTATCCAATAAAATTATATTATCCCTCTATCCCTCTCCGAATTTTTTTCGTGAGTATAAAAAAAATTTTACGTAACGTGAAACCAGCGTGAAAAATCAACCTCCAAATATAAATTAACAGTGAATTTGCAATTTTCAAAGATCTTATTTTTATTTTTCTGACAGTCGCGTTAAACAATCTCGATTCTTCGAAACGAAGAAGAAAACAAGATGCGTACATTGTGGTCAAAAGTGAAATTAGACTAAAAGGACACGTCACAAGTATGTGACTTCAAAGTTACACGGCGTTATAGAGGATTTTCTTATTTCCTATTTACTTAAGAATTCTTGGTTAACTTTAGAGCATTGCGAAAATGGAGCTGACAGCCTAAGAAGCATTCTTGCAAAATACGTGTATGCGCCGAGAGTTTGTTATAACTGTAGACGCGAGATTGCACAGTCCGCCCGGCTCGGCCGTTTCCGGAAAGTTGTTAGGCAAATGAATGCACGCGGGCGCTTCCCCACAAGAAGAAGGTAACAGCCTGAAAAGGCATCCGATACGATTCCCTCGTCGGAAATAAGCTTCGACATGACGTTTTCTTCCGCATAAAATCAAGATCTCTTTTTTTTTTTTTTTTTTTTTTTTTTTTTTCGTACATACAATTTCGCTCGCAATTTCGACGACCTTAATCACAAAGTGTTCGCTCGCTCGATCATCTTTTACGCGGCAATTTCTTATGCGGTTTTGTGTCACACGACGATCGATAAATTTTTTAACGCGGCGATCGTACAAACCAGATCGCCAATTAAGAAAAGACATTCTGCCGCGCGTGTATCGCTCTGTGATGCCGGTGATATTTCACCACACATCTCCATGTAACGCGCACGTGCCGTGACTTGCGAACGGCATTATAACACAGGTAAGAGGAGTATATCAATATCGAATAGGTGTGCGCGCGCGCCTATAGGAAGGGAAAAGTGCAATCACTGCACCTGCGGATAGATCGCTTCCTACATAATTTAGTGGGCGAATTCCTCGTGACAAGTGGCCGGCATAAAATTATCACCGAGAAAAGAAACAAGCCTTCATTATCGTTAAGTCGACGAGTTATTCTAATCGAGTGTGTTTCTATTCCAACCGAGCGTCTTAATTGGATATACCACGATCACTTTATCGAAGTTGATTTTGTCGAGTGAAAAAATTAAATTTTCCGCATTAGCAACAAAATTATTATTTTTTTATTTTTTTTTTTTTTACAAAATTAACGATTTTACGACCAAAAGTCGCGGCGCCCTATACATGTGTAATTTATTTTTTAACGACATTTTCTCGGACTTTTCGAGAAATTTGAGAGCAACTGATGTGAGCGCAAATTTGCTTCGGAAACATTTGTGATATCTGTTATTGTTCACCTCTTTGTGTGCTCGCTGTCTTTCTCTCCTTCTGAAAGTGCTCTTCGCACGTGCGCCGTTCACCGCGATGAGAATAAAAACAAGAGGACAACGACGCGAAGAAGAAAATAGCTACGAGAGAAGTGGTGGAGGAGCAAGAGGAGCAGGAGGAGGATAAGGATGAGGAGAAAGACGAAGAAGCGCGAAGGGAGCAAAACTGGTTTCTTCTGCGTTGTTGTGGCGGTCCACGAGGAAGAGAGCCGACGCGCGCGCTCACGCACGTGGCGCGAACGCCGAGAGATCAAACGGAATCATCGTTTGACTTAGCACCGATGACGCGCGAGAAAAAAAAAAAAAAAAAAAAAAACGGTTGCGCAATACGCAACCGTGCGCGGTTTTACGTGCACAGTTTTCCGGTGAACGTATCCGTTTCTCATTCACGTAACGAGAATTTTATTCATTTTATCGTATATTAATACGACACAGATTTTCTATAAATTATACGTTCGCGGGGGCACGGGATCCGGCGACGCGCACACAGAAAACGCGCGAGTTGAATTTAAAATATCGACAAGAGAGGAGTTTCAAGTTTTCTCCCCTACCCTCGTCGTCCTTTCGTCCCTGGAATACGTAACAAAGTTTCGCCGCCATTCTTACGCCCGATAAAAATTCGAGCGACGAGAAATGGGTTGCATCGCAATAGGCGAAACGGGGGCGCGCGCACAGCCGGTATAGGGTAGGTGAGTTTTAATACAGCTGATGTGTGCATTTTAGCAGCGCGCGTTCAAAAGCGCTGCGCGGCCACGAGAGAGGAGCCGCGAGAAAGGAGAAAACCCGTTGTTTTCGTAGCCTGCTGGAGGCCGTAGTACCTGAAAAATATAATGGGACAACAGGGAGAGAGAGGAAGAGCACGAGGAGAAGGGAAAGAAAAGAGGTTGATGGAGAAGGAGAGGAGAGAAGGAGCGTGCGTGCGAGAGGAGGATCGACGGAGAACCGGTTTTCCGAGAGGCGAGAAGAACGTACGCGAGCGTAGTGGAGTTGTATATATGAGAGTATGTAGTAAAGGAGGCTAGCGTATGGGTCTGTTACGAGAGAGAAAACCGGTTTTCACGATACAAACTGGGGTAAAAGTATCGAAATTTGATTGTAAGCCGGACGACGACGGTCCGGCCATACCTAAAGGATTTAAATCCGATCACGCGCGTCGACGTGCGTCCCGCAGCGCATTCCAGATTTTCACGCTGCAGGAAAATGTATTCAAAGTTTTGTTTTCCAGAAACACAATCAAGCTGGCGAATGGAAATCGCAAATGGGTCGACATCAACATGTTATTTTTCACGAAAATCGAAGAAATCAAAGAAATGTTTTTTAAATTCCCGAAGATATCTTTGCGCTTTTTTATAAAATTTAATCTCGTTTCTCTCCTCGCTTCGCGTTTCTCTATGGCCGAATCATCGAGAAAGCGAGTGAAAGATACGTCGCGGTCGTCGCTCGAACAAAAGTCAAGATTGATTATCGGAAATATTATATTACAATAAGTTGACCCCGAGGATTTACCTCGAGCTCGCTATCGGAGCTCTAACATTCTTTTCTTTCACAGTAATAATCGATACTCCATTGTGCGATTGTTCTCGTTCGTTGTTCGTTGGATATTAATCAATCGCGAGTTTACTTACGCGAGCTATAGCGTAAAAGATTGTAACACGCGTGTTTTAAACTGATATATTATTAAATATCGCGGCGTTCACGATTTAATGTTTGCTTAAAAACTTTGAATTGGCAAATTTTTTGAATGCCAAATTTTCTGAAAATTTTTCAATTAATTCTCTAATCTAATTGAAAAAGTTTTTCCAATTGACTGTGTAAATGTCAATATTTGCGCACTTGCAATGTGGCAAAACCGTCAAGGCCCGTTGGTATCGTGAGCGAGAAACGCGTTCTCGAGAAAAGCAAGCATCTCGGTCCATTAGGATGACCTTTACACCGGCGTTCGCTTTTCGTGAAAAAAATCCCCACCAAGGACAAAGGCGAGCGCGGGAAGGATTTCTATTGGCGCGCACGTTTCCCGCGAATCTCTCGAGGGGGTGATTTCAACGCCGAGACCCTATCTGGCGGGAAGGTGCTCTCCAGCGCTGCGCCGCTGCTGGACGCCGCCATGTTGCGCTCGCGATGCCATTACCGCGAGATTGTTTCGTGCGGTCGCTCGAAACATTAATATTGCCGCGGTATAAATTTATTTTTCCGCCAAATAACATCCTATCGAGCTTGAAAATCGCACGCGTTTCGAAATCGAAATCTTATTATAATAATTACCGCGTCATATTTCCCGCTTAACTTGTATCATCTAAAGATTCAAGTTTTTTGCGCGAAAGAAACGTCGCAAGACGAACTAGCGAGATTTCTCATAATTTGCATGCGATCTCTGAAAAATCGCGTCGCACAACTCTCGATGGAGAACAATTCTCCTGGATCTATGCGGTTCTTTGTTCTTCCGTCGGACGCGGACCGAGGTCAGACGAAACGTAAGAGCGAGAGTGGTCCACGGTCGCAGCATCCAGAAACCAGTTTCCGTGGAAAGGATCTGCTCGGCGGCGCCACCGTACGTTCGACGCTGCGAGCGCGCGGGATCCGCGTTCTCTTCACCCGGAGCGGATGTTGACCTGGCGAGAGCAGCCGCCGCCATTTTGGATCCACGAGATACGTGATCGTAGTACTACTCACAGCTGGCAGCTCGGTTTTACTCATGCACACGATGTACACGAACGCGCGAGCAAAGAAGAGATTGTTTTTTTTTTTTTTTTATTTGAATTTATATGCAATACGTGTGTCCAATGATCGCTCGGTAAACTTATAATATTTCCAGACATCAGCGTTGTTAGTTACGCTATTTCTTCTTTGATAACAAAAACAGTGTGATTTTCCTTTCGACGGAGAGATGCGAGACAAATCGCCGCGAATCTTATACGAATAAATCGAAGGCACATGTTGATAAAATAAATTAGCACAATTCAAATTAAATTTAATTAATGCAAGTTAAATTATACTCTAATAAAATTATGTAATACTCGTTGAAAGTCAAAGAAATAACGAAAGCTATACGAGCTATGTACAGGCTGTTGACGTACTGATTTTTATTAATATTGTTATATAACATTCAGACGATTTGATCATTTGGATCTTCTTCGTCAACAGTTTGTTGTACATAGCTCGTGTAGTTTCATTCATTTCTTTAAAATTATATTGTTCTCTTTTCACAAACTCCTGCTAATGGGAAAACAAAGAAATTGCGAGCACTGATGGATATAATACGATCTGAATTGCACATTGGATTATTGATTGCAATTATTGTTCATTGTTTACACGCGCGAATGCCACGCGCATTCCCGTAGACGCGCGTCCCCCATCTCGCAGGTATTTGGTAATCAATATTACATCACGCATAAATAACATTCTAGATTGATCGGCATTAACGGGATTCACGTGTGTCAATAAATTCGAGACACCAGAACGACAACAAATATATTTTATCGACACACGTTGTCACTCGCGTATCTAATTTTTTCTTTTTTGTTTGAATTAAAATTCCGAAACTTAGCGCGCGCGCGTGCACGCAAACATCGTGCCTTTGGCACGCAACTCGCTTACATATTCATACGCGCATATATTGCCGTGCATATTCATGCGGCTACTACTCGGCCGTGCGATTCTCAGCCGATGAATTGCGAGAAATCAAATTTTTATTCGCAGATGCTGAAAGAGAATATAGTATAAAGTTCCTATTTTTAGCTTGTGAAAAGAATCTTTGTCTTTGGAATTTTCTTTTGCGAGACTCTTGAATTGTATTCTCTCGCAAACGTGGAAAACAAGTATTTTTATCTCTCAAAGTAAATGCTTTTCCTAAGACATTTTCTCCCCTTGTTCACGTCTCGTGAAATAATCGTCTGTTTGTTACGCGTGAATTATTTGATCTTAAAATATAGAATTAAAAAATTCCAATTTTAAAAATTACATTTTTAATTTGTCGAACTATACAGAACAAGAGAGATCGTGATAATAAAAATCTGAAAGTCCGATGAAAACGAATCAAAGCGAGTCCGAACTTCGCGCGTCGCGAGACTGGCATCGGCGCGAAGCTAACTTTTTTTTTTTATCTGATGCGAGGCACTTGCACTGACACGAAAAGAAAATTATCTTGACCTCTCCGCGGGGTTGAGCGTCGGCCATGTGAACCTACGAAGTTAAAGTCTTGTTCCGGTGGCGGCTTCCGGTTCAACCTGACCTCCGCGCGCGCGCACACACACACACCCTCTTTCCTTTTGACTTTAGTCTACCATTCAGCCAGCCATCGTCCCTATCTCATGAACATTTTACTATGCCACTGCCTACACCACGTGGTCACGGTGGCTGAGCCACGTGGGACCTGGCGTTTCAAGTGTTGCCTTAATAATATCGGGGTCTCCGCCGTGAGCGCCAATTGGCCCTGATAATAGACACGGTGCGAAGTGCGATACGCATCCGGGGAATCGTAATACACTCCCCCTCTCTCTCTCTCACACACGCCCCGCGTGTATCACTTTTGTTTTCCTTTTGTTTTGTTATCCGGCGGCGCACCGTTTATATAATCATCGCGGTATAATTACGAAGAGATACGTGTCAACAATATATAGGATTTGATTAATCACGCACGATGTGTCTAAAATTTATAAAAATATGTTAATGCGATAATGGCGAGCGCGAAAATCACGCGGAAGACAAAGTTTTCTGTGTTTTACAAATATTAATAAACGCGTATTTAATATATAATCGCGCCTCTCTTGAATCGCTTGGCGTAAAATATTAAAATCCGGCGGCGCCTGTCCCCCTTTGTTTTCCTCTTCGCTTAGCGTGCGTTTGCGATCCCGCTTTGCGCATTTTCCTGAGCTATCTCGTGTCGCGCGAGGAAATCTCTCGTAGCCTCAATTAAGATCGAGGTAATCTCGTTTACAAGCCATTATCCACATCTCTCTTCTCTTTAATCAAAAAGTGTAATTTTTTTTTTTTTTTTTCATGAACAGATAGACATCGAGTCGGGGAGAAGGCTTTAATAATTCACTCCTTGTATTACAATTCCTAACACGATCTCTCACGATCTGCATAATGCGTCATTGTTGCTTCCACATTAATAAAAACCGCGTTAAAAGAAAATCTCGTTTATCCGATCGTCGTTCCTGATGCTTCGATAAGTCGAATCGCACCGCGATCGAATATAATTACGCAACGCGGCTAAATAAAGCACACAGATCGTTGTGTGTTACATATTGCGGGTGACTCATTGCTGAAACGAAACGACTCTCAAGGATCCGTTCCGGAGACTCTAGACGATGTTCGAGACGATGACGATCCCACGTGAGGCAGCCACCGTGTCCGCGACACTAATTCTTTATTCCCGAGAGTAATTAATTGATAACAAGGTGTATCAAGGTGTAACCACTTTCCCTCTCCCCGCGGGGAGTTAGTGACGTTATCTTCATAAAACACATGTTCGGACAATTCGCGGCGTAAATATTATTTTTCGCAATAATTCTTGTTCCAAAATTGGTGCGATTGAAAAAAAAGAAAAAAATCTAAGAGAGTATCTCCGCGTATCGGAGATAAATTTTACATCGAAAACGCTCGATCATAACTGTTTTCGTTCGACAGTTGCAAGAAAAGAAAACGCTCTGATTTCTGTCACCGATAACGCGAGAATGCATAAAAAAAAAAAAAAAGATGATCTAACTCTCGTTAGTGACGATATTATCGCGTTGCATTACCTTACCAAATCGTCGGTAACACACAGCGGCGTGTGTAGTTGCGTCGGTTCGTGAGAGCAACAAAATTACGACCGTGATTACCTGTCCGCCGTTAATTCAGGCACTAACGATTCTCAGCTTGAGGATTCCCACGAGAATGTCTCTCGCTTACGTACGTACGCACGTAAACGCGCGCGTGGTGTCTATCCGCCCACGGAGCCGCTAAGAAATCCGCCCCTGTGTGTTTGCTCCTGTATTTGCCGCTGGCTATTTCCCTTTCTTCTTCGCTTTTACGCGCATCGTTCGCGCGCGAACGGAGTTAACGCCCTCGCGCGCGATACGACGTTTTCGTTTTCGTTCGAGCATCAATGAAGCGTGCGATCGGTGAAAAATAAACTTCACCGGCTGCGAACAAGTTCGTCGATTGACTCCGCTCGAGAATTGAATTCATTTTTTTTTTTTTTTGTTTTTTTTTAATCCGTTATAATGTGGAAATTAATATGAAAGAATTAAGTGTTTTGTAGATCGCTACTACGTTTCGGGAAATTTCCCGAATTTGTCTGCATTTGCGGAACGAAAAAGATGCAACGCCGCAACGCGAGAGAAGAAAATTAAAGGGAATCCCGAGGTTTATCCACCGCACAAAGAAACGGAAAGATGCTTGGCGCGCATTTAACTGCGTGTTTTACGATTTTACGAGCAACGTCTCTTCCGCGGGGTTTCTTCGAAAACGGGCCTCCCTGTTCGTAACCTACACCCCTTTCCCCCCACCTCCCGTCGTGAATTACATCTCGCGCGAAATGACCGGCACGAGCTCGGGGATAAGAAGAGCTTACCGAATCATTGTCATTAGCGTTAGCTGCGTTCCACGGTAAGAAAACATCGGGAGACATCGGTAATTTCCTGAGGAATTCTTAGCGTTCTCCGGGAGGCGTTCAAGCTTAAGTGTTTTTACAATGTTGCTATGTTTATCCGAAGCTATCAAGCGTTAAACAATTATTTTTATTGTCCTTTATAGAAAAATGCCATTTCTAAAAACTCGCAAAACGTATAATAAAAGAACATAAAAAAAAAAAAAAAACAATAATAAATCCACTTGTAAAAAAATGATAAGAAAATCACACAAATTCCGATTATTGTATCCCGTCAAGAATAAAGTATTCGTTACCGCGCATCACGCGATATTCTCTCGTGATTATCCGGCGAAGCTGAGCACGATAATTGGCAGCGATTGCATCAAGAGCGTAAACGAAAAAATTCGCAGTCCCATCGGGGGGATGAGCATCGACGAGATGCCTCGCGCGCGGTGGATGCGCCTCGTTTATACGCGCAAAAAAAAAAAAATCCAGCCGACGAGAGAGAGAAAATATTGCTTAATCGCGCCGGGAAGCGCGGAGAAAACTGGCGATCGTCGGAAAAATATAAAGGAAATGTCTTCCATTTGCGTGGCCACGCCGCGACGTCGTTGCCGCGGAACGGAGGAATGCGTCGAACGGCTCGAAGAACGGACCGCAAGAACGGAGACTGCCGAGCGCGCCTATCAGCGGCAGTTTCAACCGCGCCGCTTTGCTGCTGCTACTGCAAAGTCTCTCCTGCGCGCTCTCTTTTCTTTCTCTCCTCTTTTTTTTCTCCGCTTCTTCTGCAAGAACGCTACCACACCGCGGACTTCGATACACGACCGCGCCCACAACGCTCCCGTTTACCGCTAACTTTTTTTTTTTTTTTTTTTTTTTTTTTTTTTTTTTTTTCGTTCCCCAGCCGAGAACAATTTCTTTTTCCCGCCGTGTAAAAATTAACCCGCTCGTTCGCGGTTCGGTTCCATTAGAGAAGATATTTCCGATTATTCTCGTAATAATCTCGTAAGAGATTGAAAGAGACCCAAGGACTGCTCTTTAAGGATACACATAGATATATACTGCGAACGTGAGTCACGCATCTCGCGCGTTATCGCGGTTTCTCTCCCATTCAATAAAATCGCCGTGATCGGGACGATGTGGGACGCGCTGATGTCATTGGCAGCGCCGAAGGTTTCGAAGCCGCGCGTTACGCTAGAGTGAATTTATCGGAGATCGGAGAATTTCTCGGATTACATAAATCGCGAGCACGCACGCACACACACACACACACATACGTATTACAAACGGCGATCCTTCAAGCGGATTGTTGTACCTACGATGTGTCACAACCTCGGCTGTATATATTCCGCCACGTCATATGTCGTACAAGCCGGCCGGTTGGCTTATGCGATCCTAATGGCGGAACTAGGTCGCGTGAAATGGACATGTTACGTTACATTCACGCCTTTCGACGAGACGCGAAAATGTCAAGTTTATCGCTTAAGTCAACAAAACTGGCGTCAAAAAGTGGCGTAAAGGCAAGATTAATTCTCTTTCCGAGAAAGAGAAACGCGCCTATTATTTTATCGAGCGCGATTTTAAAGATGAGCTTTCGAATCCGAAGAACTTATACCAAGTTACGATATACCAAGAGCTTATCGTTGTTAGATGAAACGTGCCGGGCGATTCTATGCAGACGAGATTCAGTTCCCAGAACTCGAGACGAGCGAGACGGTTCTGGTCCACTAAAAACTAGACTGTATTACAGATACAACGCGCGATGAGCAAGCGTTGCCGAGCGTTTCCGAAGTCCGTCGAAGCGTCGAAGGCGTTAGATTTCACAGGCTGATTCGCATTAAAGGAGTCGCTCGAGTAAAAAGATAAAGAAGTTTAGATAACCGTCGCAACAAGACAGTTCGAATTAACACAGTAGGAACGACTCGCTCGAGAGACTCGTTCCGATCGAGAGCAGAATTCAATTTAAACAATAAATCGATTAAACAACAGATGCAATTTTCTCTGCGCAAAAAACGTCGATGTTTTTTTTTTTTTTTTTTTTTTTTGTCTCTTGCTTTTCTTGAAAATTAAGCTCCGGCGGCGCGCGCGGGGTGAAAAGTCAACGAGCTAATTTATTCGGTCTTCGCTTCCCGCGAGCAAGCGCCGATTTCCATACCGCTATCTGACAAACACGGCGACGACGGTGTCACGGAGCGCGGGTTTCGCGAGCGAAAAGAAAAGTCGTGCGTAAGTACTCGACTCGTTGCTGCTGCGGCGCGATCGTGTGGGCGACGCCGGGACGCGCACACGCACACACGTGTGACGCCGAGCGAACTCACGTGTCCGTGGAAGACACGGAGTGAGACCACCAACACACGCACGCACGTGCGAACTCACGATCGAACGCGAGCGTTTCTCAGTCTCGCATCGCAGACTTTTCCCACACGTGGTTCTTAGAGACGCGTACACACGGCTCCCTTTTCTGTTCTCCTTCTGCAGACCAACTTCTCCAACAACTTACAGTAGTTGCCTTCTTCCACCCGTCTTGTTCCCGTTTTGTTGTGTGTACGTGTTTTCATTCTCGTCTTCTTCTCTTCTCGAACGTTTGCGCAATCCGCGGCTTCGAATGTATAGATTCGATCGCGATCTACAATCGGAAACTGTTTCGAAGCTCGTATCGATATCTCGGAAATAAAGTCGTTGCGATATAACGGCACAAGCGATTTACGGAGCGTGAAATTTATAGAGCATTACCGATCGAATGTCGCTCAATTTCTCGACTTAACGTTTGGCAAAAATAATAAAAAATTGTGTTTTATAGAAATGTCACAATGATTTTTGATCAACTTTTGACGCGTTCTATAAATTTTGCGAAGAAGAACTCAATTACTTTTTTGTTTTTTTT
>QVNW01005815.1:0-10891 GCA_014825475.1 Pseudomyrmex flavicornis | reverse complement strand
TGCAACAATAGCGTACATTGAAAAGTATGCTAAAAACCTTATTTCGATCTTTGACCATGCTCCGCGAATTGACCAGTCAATCCTAAAATCAACCTCACTTCGACTTTTGACGCTAACATATACATATACATATATATATATATATATATATTTTTAGCAAAATAAGTTTTACATTAGGAAACATTGTGTGTTCTTTATGCTCGAAGTATATTTTTATCTCACTATATTTTGTCAACTATCACATTTCGCGTGTCAGGGCGTCGACAAGATCAGAGGTCAGAATGCGTGGGCCGATTCTCTGACGAAGACCTCTTTCTATGTACGAGAGAGTGGGTGACGGGAAGTAAACAAACGCGAAGGAAAATGTTTGTCGGGATGGGATAGCGTCGTCGCGACGTCACGCGGAGGCGCCTCCTAGGCGCCGCCGTTCGTCCCGTTCATCGATCCGCATCCTGTAAGGATGTAATCCCGAGGAGAAAACCAACCTTCATCTCTCTCCCTCCTCCCCCGACGGCGCATGGCGCCAATCCCCGTGATGTAAACGAGCTATTCTCTCCCGGCTCTCTCTCTCTTTCTCTTCTGTGTTGTTCGTCCTGATAATTATTCCGCTAGGACGACCTTTCTCTTTTGTGTCCTCTCGGTTCGAGTTAAACTGCCCGTGCAGGATCCGATCTTGCAGGATCTCTATATTCTCAGTCGCGATTGTTATTTCACTGGCGTTCGGTCGTTAAACGACTTAATGCTGATACAATGTGATCTAATCTCTCAAAGACTTCGTAGATTACCTTGGATCTTCTCCGATAATCTCGCCGCACTAATTATCGATAGTTTCTGTTATCTTCGTTCTGTCCTTCCATTTCGCGTGGATCGTATCCTATTATTTCTGTCGAGTAATAATGATTGTTTTTTTTCTCTTACCAATTGTGTGTTTATCAATCTCACACAAAGAAATTCGTGCGACGGTAACACAAACCGACTTCCCTCGATCTTTGCATTTTCTTTCACAGCCCGCGAGATATCTTTTTTTTTTTCGTCTGACATTACTTTAGATCGGAAGAAGAATTCAATATCGAATTCGCGCCAAGTAAATTTTCGATATTATTCTGAAAAGACGATCACACACACACACATTGATCGAAGAAACTACGACCTTCGCGCGGTTGAACATTTGTCGAGCGCAATTTTGCGGAACTTGGAAATTTTCCGTCCTTTGAAAATCACGCGTGTATTTGTGTATCTTGCGCTAAGAAAGTTTTACTGACCGAAAGTCTGCGGATAGTATTTTATTTTTTTATTTTTTCTGCTATTTCCAGACACGCTACATCATCCGGGAATTCGAGTCGAATCTTCTGGTCCCGAAATAGACGAGATCACATAATCATTTCGCGCACGCGCGCGCATCTTCTTCAAACGTATTTGGCTGAAATTTATTTTTTTCCTGAAATAACGATTTTTGCGATTGCTATAAACCACAGTGTGTAAATATTATATTACAATCTTCGAACATTTCTCGGGGATTTAAAAATGTTATATAAACAAAAAAAAAACATCACGCGTCGGAAAAAATATTCCAGCAAGACGCAAAAGGACAGAGAGAAAAAGATAATAGAAAGAGAGAAAATATCTTTCCAGCGCGCACGCGGGCGCGTGTTTCTCTTGCCGAGAGAGCGGCGTGGCGGAATATTGATTGTCGCAGAGTCGCCGCTGCCGCCCTCCTCCCTTCGCCCGTCCTGCCCGTCCGTCCGGCAGTCAGCTGACTCGAGTTATCCGACTCACAGCTGATCCGACGCACGCCGCGCGCGTCGTTACTGGCGCAACCGCCATCGCGTTGCTGCCCTCGTGCGCTTCTGGCCGCGTCTTTTTTTTTTTTTCTACTCGTATATTCATCAATATCTCTTTTCGTTCGTCTCAAAATCTCTTTTCTCGATTTACTTCGCTCGTGCGTAAAAAAATGCGCCAACGTGACCAACGTAAAGTATGTGCGCTTGAATTTCAAAAGAAGGAAAATGTAAAATAAACCGGAACGGACTGAAGAGATATTTTAAGTGGAAAAAAAAAAAAAAACAACATATTGTTTTAGCGAACGACGTGTCAATGCGACAGGTATTTGTGTTTTTCAAAGCCATCGATATTTCTAAGTATAGCGATTCTTCAAACTGTCGACAAAAGCGGCGTGAGTCCTATTTTTGCGCTTTGCGCTCGCACGTTTATAAATACGACGGTTCAGAGATAGGTCTCTCTCTCTTCTCTTTCCGCGAAACCGAGTGAAATTTACTTTGTCGTTAGATCCACAATTCTAAGGTCCACAATCCTAATCCCCCTTCTCTCTCGTCCCTATACGTCTGGAGGAAGGTCAGATCCGACAACGTTCGTACTTCGTATACATTAATACTGCGCGACGTCGCGGTGCACGAAACACCGTCGCGAAAATAAATGTTCGCCAGTTCGAAATGTGCATGCGCGAAACGAAATGTGCATTTCGGCTGTGCGCATAGTCGAATAATTGAACGAGATTCTAAGGAAAGTAGGATACGCGCAGTTCTTGCAGATGTATATCGAATGCGCTTTCTCTCTCTCTCTCTCTCATCGGTTTCCGTATTGCGTTTGAAATCTTTTTCTTCGAAAAGAGTGTCGATATATTCGCCGTTATCGGGGCATCGGCAATCGTCCTTAATTCGTTGCACTTCGGCGCATTTCAGGCGTCCAACTCCGGGTCGAGTGACGACGATTCGTCAGAACGCGATCTTCGGCAGTCGCGTTTGTGCGCTCGCGTCGGTAGCGCGTTGCGCGAGTGTCCGAGCTAAGTTGAAGGGTGGTGGTCTCTCGCGAGAGGAGATGGTTCTGTGATCCATCCAAGTAAGTAGCGGGTGGAGAAGCAAGAGAATCGTTGAAGTCTCTCCCGATGTTCCCGCACGAGACACGCGCGAAAAAGATATTACGAAACGGCCTTGCTAGCTCGGGCGGAACAGCGGCGGCCACTTTGAGAAGAAAGCCCGCGATGACGAGTACCAGCGAGTCGTCCTCTTAGACTCTTCAAGAGGAGGTCTCTCATACGTTTTTCGTATCTTCCTTTTGCATCCGCTCGCGAACGCGACGAAAACCCGCGCTCGAAAAGAAGAGATATCTCTTCCTCGCGTTTGTTTTTCTTTTTTTTTTTTTTTATATCGCGCCTCGTCATTGCACGGCGATCTGCGATAGGCGCACGATACGACGCTTAATTCGATTAAGAAGAGTGCGGCAGCGTCGTGCACAGCGTGATGCGGCGAAAGACGGACAAGGTATAGAGGAGATAAACGTTTCTCGCGATTGTTCTTTTTTTTTTTTTTTTTGACGTTCTGACAGATGCGGATACGCTGCGAATTGGTTTGAAGTAGAACACATCTTTTTTTTTTTTTTTAAATACATACCGATCGCTAATTTTTACGAAGAATTTGTGATTTTTATAATTTGTTTAAAATATTTATTTGACATCAATCAACGAATGTGTGTGTGCGATAAAAAAAAAAAAAGATCACTTTCTCTAGCCGAGTATGTTTTACGTACATTAAAATTGATTCACAGAATTGCAGCGCATTATATTCGGGTAATGCCATTTATCTGACTGGAAGCTCTCACCGTCGGAATAAAAATTCAATGATTATTGCCCGCGATGAATGAACAAGTCGCATATAATACCTGGAAAAAAGAACGCGAGACGAGAGAGAGTTATTGAAGTATTGAATATTGGAGATTCAATCGATTATTATTTATTGCAACACAAACGGGAAGCGAATAAGAGGAAAGCTGGACGTACAAACTAGAAAAGCAATATGTCAACCGAAGAATAACATAAGTTGAGACCTACGTTTTTTTTTTTTTTTTTTTTTTTGTTCTGTTTATAATTTCTCTTGCGAAAATATCTGGAGGAAGCGCATTATATTTTCAAAAACACGCGCGTGTCCGGGGAAAACATACTTTATTTATCTCCGTCCGGGGTCCTCTGGGGCGCGTCGCGAGAAGCCAACTGTGACGAGAAGTCCCTCTGTCAGAATCGAAGATGGAGTTGCGAAACCTAACACTCTCCCCATGTATATTCTTGGAGTTCCTTCATTGTTGTAGTTTCGACGCACCACAAAGCTTGATTATTACTGTTTTTGAAACGTCGAGGACGCGAGAAGGGACAACATAATTTATTTTCTATGTGTGTATATTGCGAGGGTGCATATTTATACAAAAAAATAGATATGTATACGCGTATGTAACACGTAGCATAAATATTGTTACATCAATATTACTGAAGATGAAAATTAATGATGAAAAAGACGATTTAACGTGCGTGAAGTGTCAAAAGTTTTCTTGTTTTCTCTTTTTTTTTTTTTTTACTCTATTTTATTGTTGCAATCATTAAACGCGATTTTAAGTTTTGTACGCCGATCTCAACTCCGTGCAGGTCACGATCAAGGACGCACATGTCACAACTCTCCGTGCAGTTGCTCAAAATTGTCGGAGTTACTTGGCTCGATCTCGTTCAGCACATGATGCGCTCGAATTTTACGCTCGACCGGCTATCTGGGTTGGAAACATACCATTTATCATCGTACTGTTTTATTACTATCGTAATTCTTTATGTTACGATTATTATTGTTTTATCCAGCATTGCAGACAATTACACCGATGGCTATAATTACGAATTGTGTAACAGGAAGAACGCGCACGGTGTTTTGTTCTGATTCTTACATCGGTTATCACAAAATTGATTAGCGAATCAAATTTCTAAGTCAAATCTTTTTTTTTTTTTTATTTTACTCTTTTCTTTATTTTACTCTTTTAGAAAACCTAACCTATTTTTAATGTATTTAATTTTCATTTGCTTTAATTTTCATTTGTGCAAGAGAAGAAATTTTATTCGAAATCGTTATTATCATCGAGATTAAAAATCTGACCAGACGATGATTGCTTTTTCGTTTACGAAACACAACCTTCCAGTTCTGACGTTATTTTCGTCGGATGACCAGCCGAGTGTAAATTTCGTTCGAAAGTGTATAGTGCAATTGATTGCGTCGACGGCTTGACCTATAAATTTTCGAAAATCCGTAGTGACGTGACCTTTTAGGCACACATTTACATTTTGCGCGAAAACTTTGATAAATATAGAGTCGAGTTTTTTTTTTGTGCTGCGGAGAAGAATTTCAAAGTGATGAGTTCATAGGTAAAATTTGTAAATATAAAGAAAAGTTTAACAACATATTGTATACAAGTCGAACACTTCCGAGGTCCATCGCGCACATTGAAACCGTAGATTATCGAGCAGCGCGAGAAAAGGAAACGCGAAACAAACGCATATTAGTTTAGTTTCGGGAAACGGGAAAATATCTCTCTCTCTCTCTCTCTTCTAGTCCGTTTGGTGTGTGTTACGAGAGTTTCTCGTTTTACACACGTAGCTTGTGCTTTTACTTCTGCTTTGGTAACTCATCATAGAAACTAACGTTTACGGAATCAAATGTATACGCGAACTTTCGCAATAAAACGAACCTTTGAGAAACACGAAACCTAAAGCGCAAATTGAACGTTAGAGTAAAATGTCGTGCAAATGTAGAATTTCTTATTTAGTAATAATGTTTATTTTAATAAACATTATTTTATATATAGTAATATTTGTTTTTTTTTAATTCAGAATAATATTTTATAACTTTATTTTTATCGCGTTGTCGGTTACTGAAATCGTTTTTCTGGTTTAAAACTTTTTTTTTTTTTTTTTTTTTTTACTACACACGATCATGATTTCACGTAGACGAGAAACTCGCGAGTTCGGGCAGAAATTTGAATGTTATCTTTGCTCGAGAAATTCGTCACGAGGCACGGTCATCAATTCTATTTTAGCCGGAGACGGAGATCGCTGTGATCCCCACTTCCGACGTACGTATTTTTCTTCCTGATGTTACATGAACGCTACGTGTATGTACGCGATAACCCAGTTCCTGAAAGACACCGAAGCGACAAACTCGCGGCCGATAGTTCGCGACACGAGAGAATTGGCGTTGCGCCAGCAGCGGCGCATATTGCCCGAATTTTTCTGGAGAATCGCGCAAAAAAAAAAAAAAAAAAAAAAAAAAAATGAAAAATGAGAGGAGAGGGTAGAGAGAAAATGCGATGTATCGACATCCTGGAACGTATAGATTTCCCATAGAGCTTACACGCGCGAGAGAAATTAACAATAAATAAATTAATAGATTAGATTGTGGATTTATTTTGAACTCTCTAAGAGTTACAATTAATATTTCAATAAATAATATAAATTACTAGTTTTTTGTTTGTTACGAGTATATTGCGAGTATTGTTGCATTGCATCGCGCGGACTGCGCAAGTTTAAAGCTACATCCGGCTTTGATTTTCGCATGTATTATATATTACTGGAATTTTATCTATATATATATATACATGAAATTTATTTGACGAAACGCGAACGCTCGAATTTTGCTCCAGATCGACGACAACGACCGATCTTACACGATCTTGTTTTTATAAACGAGACGACCGATTGTCTTCCAAGAAGTGTCTTCCGCAGCTTCCGCCGTCTTCCCCGCGAGAATTATCCCTTTCCGAGTAATCGATTCGATCAATTGTCGTCGTTGTTACGCCGCTCACGAACCGTTCTCGCATCTGATAAATACGAAAGGAAATGGCGATCGAGAGAGTCGCGGAATTACTCCGGCTAAACCACTTTTAACTCGCAAGGAATCGTCCCGAGGAAAATCGGTCTCGAGAAAGACAAGTCTACGCCTAGATGGATACTTTCGGAAGTATTCCGAAGTTATTAGAAAAGTCGCAGCGTCGCGCAAGAGAAGCGCACGTTCGTGAGAAGCACGAGAATCAAACGACAGTTCCCGCATTCTTTAGTACGTAATAAATTTTATTGCTAGAAAAAGGAAAGTAGGACTTTTGCATAAGGAGCGAATGAGACGCGCGAATACTGAGCGACTGCTTCCCGGTCTTGCGGGGCATATGGAGAATAGAAGAAAATTACATCACTGTGCCAGAAAAATCAAGATACAAGAACTAGAAGCGAAAACTTGAGAAACGCGAATGGCGCAAAGAACAACGAGTTTTTTTTTCTTTATGAAGAGGAAGAAAGAAAATTGACAAATGATGATAGAAGACGAATAAATAAACATTAACGCGACCAATCGACGACGAGCAATCCGTTTTCTATTTGTCATCCGAACTGTGTATCATCAAAGAAATCGGAAGAGAATTCTTTGAGGCGTCGTTGCATCGCGCCGGAACGTCTTCTGAAATATTCCGTCCTTGACATCGAGGCCGGGATCGTTCGGTTCGAAGGACTCCTCTTCCAGGCGTAAAAGTCTCTCTCCCGACGGGATACGTCCGGACGATCGTTCCTGGCTGTGGTTCGATGCGAAGCGAACAAGATTTGGTGCCTACCCAGCGTGCGTGAGCGGATCCTCGGGCACGAGGGCGGCGCGCCGAGGAGGTCGTCCTCGACCACGACGATCACGACAACGACGTCGACGATGCTGCGCTCGCCGGCACGCGGCGCCGTCGCCGTTCTGCGGGAGCCTACGTCCGCTTCCGCTTCTGCGGCCGCCGCAGCGGCGACGGCGACCGCGGTGGCAGCGTCCTCGACCACGACCACCGTCTCGGCGCCTCCGACGCCGGTTCATCACGGCGTTGGCAGCGCCGGTACCGGTGGTTCTGGCAGCACGGGCAGCGCCTCCTCCTCGCGTCTCTCCCTGCTTGACACCTGCCACAGGAAGATCCGGCTATTCGGCGAGCTAGTCGCGTGAGTTCCCTCCCCGTCGTCCCCGTCAAGCAAAAGCATCGATCTCTGGACAAAAAACAAACGTCGCTCCGAGAGTGTTTTATGTCCTGTGAGAACACGTGTATAAGGACACAGAACACTTTTCTGAGCACTCAGATGACGGAAATAGTATGATTCATTCTTGCTTACACGAGGCTAGAAGAATGTTTAAATTGAGCTTTTGCGCGTGTTCAGAAATTGATACTTTCGCTTCGAACGTGTAGATATGTGTGTCAGAGTGTGTCTATCACCCGGAGAAACGTGGAATCACCTGGAAAAATTTTCAGGAAATTTCGTTCCAAGGTTGGAATAGACACCCGTGTATGTGACATGATCATGCGTGCGTGCCGCACACTATGCGAAAATGTGCCGCGATGTTGTTGATTTCTCAAGCACATCGTCTCTCTCGTTCGAGATGCGGATGAAAATCGAAAGAATCGAGCACCCGGCATACAAGACAACTCTCTTATAATAAATTAAAGCATATTACAAATAACATTGTTGTATAGAAATACACATACACGCGCAATTAAATTACATCGTTGTGTATACGTGAATCTAAATATTTGACGTGTGTTGACACACAAACTTTTGTCTATGCATATATATATATAGGTATATGCGGGGATGCAGCTTCTTTCCAGGAGCATGCGCTTTTTTTTTTTTAGAGAGAGATGTGAACGCTTTGAGTCGTGTAGACGTGGCTGACAAACAAAACTCGCTCTGCTATCGTTATTGCATGTAATTGCATTTCCCACTGGCAAAAAAAAAACTTGAACGTGCGCGGCGGCGGCGGCGGCGGCGGCGGCAACTGCTGCGAAGACACACCGAAAACAGAGTTTCCGCGAAATCAGAGTGTGTACTTGTACTTATGTTTTAGTTCGACACACATTTATTAAAAAAACCTGGATGAATTTTTCTTTCTGTGCTGCAGAACATGCTAATTTGTTAAATATATGCACAAGAGATGATTTCGAGCAAGATTTTAATTACCCCGATTATTTGGAGCGAATGGTTTTTCTTCTTTTCACATGGAAAAAAAATTGATCGTCGATCAATATCGAGGCATCGTATTTTTCGTCGCGTCACACATGTTTACACAATATCAAGCACTCTCGTGCTCGCTTTATAGAAAACTCTGAGAGATCAATAAAAAACATTGTTGATAAAAATTTTTTTTTCTTTTTTTTTTTTTTTGTTTACGAGCGACAAAACATCCCGTGTGTATGGTATGTATGCAGAATGGTGATGCTTTATATTGTCATGCAAAGTATTATATATTATCGCTATTATGTTAATATGTTGAACAAAATTTACATGAAGGTACACGCGCGCGCGGATAACAGTGCGTCGTAACAAAATCGCTTTTTACCAGTCACTTCCTGTTTTTAACGCGGCCGAACGACGTTTACCTCGCGACTGTTGTTTGTTATCAAAAAAAAAAAAAAGTTATTTTCTAATCGAACGGATCTGGAAATGTTTTCCGGTCCTTTTTCTCTCTCTCTCTCTCGCACTCTCTCTCGCACATATAAGAGAAGTTTGATTTGTTTGTTCTCGCGAACGTTTACGCGAGAAACACAACGCGCTCGCGCTGATAGATTAAAGACAAATTGAATAGAATCGAGAAGCATCGGGGGTAATCGTGCAAATCCGATAATTCGTTGAATCGGATTAATGAATTCGCGCTAGTCGATTGAAGCTCTCTCTTTCTCTTTCTCTCTCGCACTGTTCGGCCTGTTCCGGTCAATCTAAAGACCGCAAATTAGCGTCTATTTGTGAATCAACATCACCGTGATGCGTCATAAAAGCATCTCGACACACTTTTACTGATTATTTTCCGGAGAACTCGTTTTTTTTTGACAAACAACTCGATATGTCGATCGTCACTGCGCTGTTATTATTTTTATCAATAAAATCTGATGCTCTCTATCTCGGTTTTCAAACATTTTCGTTTCTCTTTCTCTCCCTTTGTTATGAAGTAAGTTGTACAAGTTGTTCTCCTCGACACAAACTGTGTCTGTATTTCCTTTCTATTGCAGATTCTCTCACTTTTTTTTTTTCACAATAAAAGTTCATAAAGAAGAAAATCCTCTCAAGCGTTCATTTTGATTTCGAACCATTAATCTCACAAACACACACACATGCGCACGCACACACACGAGGCTGTGCTGTTACTTTATCTATCTATATATACATATATATATGTATTGCGCCTTTCACAAACGCGACACTGCGTGATTGCGCTTGCGATTTGCTTTTTCGCCGGTTTTTTCTTTTTTTTCTTAACGATCAAGAGTTTTTTTTTTTTTATTTCGCAATTCACCTAATCGTGCGATCGATTTCTTTGTTTGCAGAAAAGCCAGACGAAAGGAGAAGGATGCGGGAACCACGGAGGATCCAAAACTGTACTTGGAGGAGGCAGCTCTCGAGAGGCAGTTGCCGGAGCTGGACCTGAGGATGCTCGTGGATCTACCGCCCGGTCTGGATTACAATGAGTGGCTGGCATCGCATACTCTCGCACTGTTCGACCACATTAATCTCGTTTACGGCACTATATCCGAGTTCTGCACCATGACAGGCTGCCCTGACATGACCGGACCCGGCTTAAGGTGCGCGTTGTTTCCCATTCTAATGGGAAATACGTCGGATTGCTTCTCTGATTTCTTTGAATTACATTAAGAATTTGTAATAGAAACACTATAATAACATAAGTAATGGTAGGACAAATAGTAATAATATAATAAGCAACTCTACAGTACAGATTTACGAGACAAATATTCTAAATAAAAAAAGAGCGTTCTCCTGTACTTGTTTTCTTTCTTTTTTTTTTTTAGTACAAAATGTACTAAAGAAAGAAAACAAGTACAAGAGAACGCTCTTTTTTTATTTAGAATATTTGTCTCGTAAATCTGTACTGTAGAGTTGCTCTCAAAAATACGGAAACATATTGTCGTCACGTTTCTAGTACATTTACCGATGTCTAATACGTTCTACCGATGAAGCTTCGAAATTTAACCTTTAAAGGACGGGAAAATTTTGGTTCAAATCGACCTTTTAATTTACCTGAAATGTATGTATAATTTTATCGGATTAGTC
>QVNW01005805.1:0-24773 GCA_014825475.1 Pseudomyrmex flavicornis | reverse complement strand
ATATATATATCTAACAACAATATATAATATATATTATCATCGTTCGCCTCCGTTTTTCTCTTCTCTCCCCTCTTTCTCTCTTTTTTTTTTTTTTACTTTGTTTTAGTGTTACATAATACATTATTATATTCAACAATAAACTCGTTTGTCATTTCTTTATCGATTAGATTAGCCACTACGCACTGCTACTTTATACAAGAGTTTTATTTCTCCGCCGACGTCTTTCTCTTTTATATTTTACTTCCTTTGTTCACGCGAGCTTCTTTCTCCAGCGGTCTCGTTGTCCTATTTTTGTTTTGTTTTGTTTTGTTTTGTTTTGTTTGTCCTCGTCCGCCGCAAAATGATCCTCCGATTAGAGAATTCCAGCTTCTTTCGGTATTAAAGCAAACTACATTCGAACAAGATTGATACAGTGTCGCGCCAATTGAAGATTGGAATGTGCACATGTAGCCGAAAATTCTCAGATTACTCTCGGAATTTTTTTGGTTGGCGAGAACGAAATACGCGAGAGAAATTCGAGTCTCGAAAAAATATTTGAAAAAAAAAACAACAACATTGTGTGAAATCAAAAGTTTGGCTCTTTCCAAGTTTCAAGAGCCCCAGACAATCTTCAGATCACTCGCGACCTTCCATCCATTTTCCGAGCAAGCTTCGTGCGATTCTCGTTCACGCTGTTTTTTTTTCTCACTCGAAATTCAGGGAGAGAAAACTTAGTTGTGTCAGATTCCCCGACAGTTTCACTCTGTAAACTGTCCAATCAATTGAAAATGTAATTTAAGACGCACTATCTTTTCGCAGATATGTATATTACAATAGAAAAAGATAAGCTAATTAGAGTGTTAAATTAATTATGCAGATGAAATTATAGTCACGAGCTTGCCTTTAAATCTCGCTTAACTAATTCTGATTTTTATTATAACGTTTTTTTAATAACATTTTCAAAGATATTTTTCTCAGATCTGCGAAAAGAATTGCAAAAGAGTTTTCACATATTTTTTTGCTCCCTCTCTCTCCTCTTCCTCTTTTTCCCCACTCTCCCTCTTTCTGCTAATATCCTAAAGAACCCTAAATACTCATACCAATGACAAATAATAAATTTAAAACCGTATATTGTGTGTTTTTTCGATAAAATCGTGTTGGAATATAAACTGGTTTTTTTTGTTTCTCGAGTAAAACGTATGTTTTCGTTTTGTCAGTGTGAAAAAACGAATGAAATTGAATCAGTAATCTCGCATTAGGGTTCCAGGATCAGAGTTAATCGTCGTTTATTTTTTTCTTCTTTTTTTTTTTTTTTTACCACAGAACTTGCTCCGTAACAGTAATTGTAGGCATCGATAGTATTGCTTCTCGGTTTAACAAAATCACGAAGTCTGGTCCGCAACAATATCGAACATACGCTATCGTCAAGAGAACAAACATTGATATTTCAAAAATAGTAAAATCAGACGAAAGTTTTTTTCCGTCGCACGAAAAAGTTTTTCTCGCGACAAGTTTTCGTAACCTATTGGACTCTTGTTGGATTACCATGTCTTTGTCTTTCTACTTTGTAGATACTGTCTTTAAAAAAAAAAAAAAAGATTTTCTTTCAAAAGTTCGCAAATGAAACTTCCAAATTAATTAACTTTTTTACATAATTATTGATTCTGATCATTTCTTGACATGTTTTTTCTTCTTTTCTATATTAATTAATTTCTTGGCCATATTGCACAAATCGTTTGGGACTTTTTAAAAATTATTTGCGACATCTCAATTATATAATGACTCGCTCCAATAGGTTAGCAACAAGATGAAACATAACAACTTAATCGTAGATATTTTAATCTAAAATACAAATCTTTATATAGTTTATACATAATCTTCCAAGATTTTCCGATCTTCGAAGAGAAAGTTAAATACATACAATAAAATAGTTATAATAAACATCTCACACTGCTTAAATAAAGTATATATTAACAAACGCGAATAAATGAATTTAATGTAACAAAAAAAGAGTACAAGTGCAACACGCTTGACAATACTTGGAGTTTCGGATTAACAGCACTTTCTTGCACCTGCGGATGTTTCAGTCAAAGAAACCGAATCATCGATTTCTTAGCAAAAATCTGAAAGCGCCGCCGCTGTTGGTTTTTTTTCCTCTCTATACGCGAAGTAACAAAAATAAATTTCTAATCAATTTTTAACGTTTTTACAAAATCTTTAACAATTACCGAGACGTGCGGCTAATAACGCATAGAGTCAAACACTCAAAAACGTTTCTAAAAAATATCAGCAATCGCGCAGCAAATTGTTGACCGAACGACTCGCAGGTCAAGGAAAAGTGCGATTAAAGTTGGACACTCTCTAAAATGCGAGTGATCCCGTGTGATGTGACACAGCAACAATAACAACAACTCGTTCCCACAATATATTATCGCACACAAGTTCGCTCGGACATGTTGGTGCAACGAATCATTCCTAACTTGAATGGCAGTCAAAAATGCGGAGTGTTTTAACGCAATTTTTTTTTTTGTTTCATTCATAAATCTCTCTCTCTCTCTCTCTCTCTCTTTCTCACTTTATTTATTTCTCTCGCTCTCTCTCTCGCTCTTTCTCTCGTGTTTCCATTAACATTCCCTCAGCATTCTCTTCTGTATAAAGCTAAAGTCTATCTACTTAACCTCGTTTGGTTTTTGTTAACTTCATTTTCAATGATGTATCTCGCTTAACACCTAACTTCTCTAACTACGGATGTTTCCGAGCTGTCGCGTTTCTTCTTCCGGTTTCGGAAAGAAAACCGGAAAGTCAACGAGAAAACATCGATTTCCAAGCTGTTAAATCGCAACGAAACGTGAACTGACTTGCTTTTCAAATTGATTTTTGCTTGATCAGAAAATTTATCAACACTACGAGATACTGAAACGTCAAATTTTGTTGTTTTCTGAAGAGTAAAATGTATTTGAAGTAACGTGACAGTTCGCGAACATCCTGAGAATGATCATCATCGCGCAATCACGTTTCGCGATGTGAGTTGATCGTTTAATAGTAATCGATTAATGTTAAGTTATCATTATTACTTTATAATGCGTTGTGTCGTTGTCTCTGAATAGCCAAGTCGGTGTTTGCGGATTTTCAGATGATCCTCGAGACTGTGCATTTTTTATTTTGATCACCGAACGATAACAAATCTCTTCACAACGAAAAGGGGCGGCTACAGATCGAATAAATATAAAAAAAAAAAAAAAAAAAAAAAAAAAAAAAACGTCGTAAAACAATTGAAATCCAAAGCTGAGAAAAAAAATTCTCGGATCTAGGAATTCAAGGATCTATATAAATCCTACGTGGCGCGAATGTCTAATAGTTTCAACAATCTACACTTCCAAGGGGAATGAGAATCCGTAGATCCCAGAATTTTGCGCTGCGAACTTTCTCAGTTGACCCGATTCGGTTATATATAAAATTTCTCATATAAAAAATCTATGAGTGACACTAGAGACTCGCACCGAGTCTAAGGACTCGGTTTCTATACAAACTTAAAGATACCTACGTAGGAACTGTTTTTTTTTCTTTCTTTTTTTTTTTTTTATCTCTCTCTCTCTTTAAAATGCAAACGTCTCGAGGAAAACCCGTGAGTATTGTGACTTCCTTTTGTCCATTCACTCTCGGTTCTGGTTTTTTATATACGATAAAAAACCATCATATTTGTAAAAACGATAACGAGTTTAAAATGTAGGTCGAGATGTTCTTAAAGATTTTTTTTTTCTTATGTACATGGAGAAAACAATAACGGCTGTCGCCTTGATCCTCAAAATTTTCGGCGCTATTTGGAAATCTAACGTTATGCTTCCCGAAGTTTTGTATCCTTTTCTTAAAGAATTGTTACAGTTCTTCTTTTTTTTTTCTTGTATCTTCTGAGCGAATTCCCTTCGTTTGTCAGGTGGGTTGAATAGGATTGAATACTCGTTAATTAGATGCAAATAAGATAGAGGAATGGCACAGTTTGCAATTTTCAAGAATCTCAAGAATCGTCGCGCGATTTCTCGAACTGAAAACGCTGATTAGTCGCTTTCCGCATTAAAAAAAAAAGAAAAAAAAAAAAAAGAAAAAAAACATCGAATTTATTTTAGACTCGTGTTCTCGATTCCTCCTAATATTGATCACAATGTCGATTATTATTCAAGTTTATGATACTCTAAGATTGTAAATCCCGAAAAGATTTTTTGAGATTTTTTTTGAGCTCCGAGATCTCTCTACAAAAATCTTTGCTACACAGTGAAAAATCGTCGACACCAATGTAACGCGCAAATCAACGTTGTTTCGATCATATTATTATTATTTTTTTTTAAGTTTACTCATATTGTTCCACACACGCATTCCTTTCTAGTTTATTTCTCTTCGACGGACCAATCACATTTGAGATTTACCTGCTCTATCGCGCCGGATCCCGCGACTCTCTCGCCGCGGCCGGTCGGTGCCCCGAAACGACTCGCAACATCGCGGAAAAAAACAAAAAATTCGATTCGAGATAACGACCGGGCGCGCGTTCTTTTTTTTCGACGGGATTTTCGTGGTCTACGATCAGTGAAGAGTAGTTAATTCACGACTTCGTGGTGTAACGCTTCTTATTAATTGCTTCGCGATCGAAGTTTTTAAAGGCGACTTACAGTTTAGCCTAAATACAGTGTAGAAAATTTGAAATATCACCTCGTACGTGCAAATGTGAAATAGACAAGTAAGACAGAAAGCAACAGCATTATTACGCCCGGATCTGTTTTCATTTTCCGTCACTTGTCTATCCGCGATTACACCGCGCGTAAATTTAGACACTTTTACACGTCTACACTATTCTCTCTCGGTGATGTTAATCAACGTACGTTTGTACTAAATACGTAAATAGATGGTGGTGGTCAATCAAAAAATTTGTTGGATTATATTTTATTACGATAATCAATTTGCGCGCGCGAGCACGCGCGCGTCTCGTGTTCCCTCGAAGCGCGATAATCGCAAAGTGAGACAGAAACTAACTTCACTTCACGGTAGATCAGCCGATAGATCGATCGGTAATATTGGTTAAATATTATTCGGTACGCCGAAGTTGCGGGATGAGCCTCGCGTTTATTTATTTTATTTTAATTTTTGTTTTAAAAACGTTCGTTTCTTCTTTATATCACGCAAGAGTCCTATATGAAAAAACACAAATCGTCGAGCGCTTAACTCGGTTTCTTCTTCTTCTTCTTCTTCTTCGTTTTTTTAATTATTTATTTACGCTTTTTTGACATCTATATATATCACGTGCCACGTGCCGCACGAAACTGGCTTAGGGTGGCTGAAGGGAAAAAGGAGAGATAGTATGTAGAATCTCTAAAGTTGTTCTTAGTTTTTTTGTCGAGTGTGTGAGGAAAATTATACAACGTACTTTCTATGAACGCGACATGCTGCGAACACGTAGCATGTGCACGTGAAATAAACGTGTGTACGAGTGATTTGAGCAACTCTGAAAGCACTTTTTTTTTTTTTTGTTTTTAAGGAGAGTACTAGTATTGAAAGATTCACAGAGAAAACGAGATGTGTGCACACGCATACGCATACACACACACACACACACACACACACACATATAAACCAAAACTTGAAGAACTTCTAGACGTAACCGAGAGAAAGTATAAAAATAGTCGGATTTGAATTTGACAGCGTTTCTCGAACGTGTAAAAAGAACGTACGGAGTAAAGTTTGTATCAACAGGATAGTCGCGTGTGTGCGGTGTGACTGTAGAAATTTATACATTAGGTATCTCTAAGGCTAAGTCTCTTTGATCGGAAGAAAGCTCGATAAAATTTGTTCAAACACGTTTTAAAGTAGAATAAAAAAAAAAAAAAACACGTTATTTCTTAAGTAAACCGTACGAGCAGATTTTACACAAAAAACCGAATGGATTATTTCGCGCAAATGAAGATGTGGCGGAAGGTTTAATGTGCGGTAATTTTAACTTGCCTGATTGTGTTTTTATGTTTCTGGCATTTTCGTCGTGAACGTTTCCCTTCCACTTTCCACGCTCCCAAAAGTGTTTCTCGCAAATAAATCGCAAATATTTTTAAATAACAATTAAATCGAAATCTCTGGGCAATTAAATAAAGAGAGACACAAGGTGTACGATATCATGACTGTTTTGCATCGGGATCGAGTAAGTTTTTTTCTGTTTCACTGTTGATTGAGACATCAAGCTGTCGTGCAGAAAATTTCTGAGGTTTTCGGAGAAATTTTCCAACGATCTTCAGTTAGTAGCGACATGGCAATGAGCATTATTATCCCTAAGCAATATGATTTGAGAATTCAAGTGTACACATATTACAGACAATTTACTACTTTGTAACATTTGTAATAAAAATAAAGACGCAATAGAACAATGTGGCGTTGTAATATCTATGCAATTGTTGTTATATTTTATCTATTAAAAAACAAATTGTCTCAACTTATACGCTGCGTTAAATATCGCCGCTTCGGAATCGAGAGAGACAACAACAATACAACGTCATATTGCTTAGGGTTAATTATCGATTATTAAGAAACAACAACGACACACGACATTAATCAGCAGTATCAGCGGACATCGGCATCAGCAGTAACATCAAAGAGGGTTTTGATGTACTTCAGCTAAACACGCCATTAACTTTTGCTCTTCGCAATTTTTTTTTCCCCTCATATATCTCGCTACGTAGATATTAGATATAGAATAGAGAAGTAGGGTGCAACGCAGCGCGTAAATATGCGCGTCGCACATAAGTACATCATAAGTTTTCTCTACGGAGAAATTACAGAGAAGGCTAAATTTTTTTTTTTTTACACACAGCAGAAGAGAAAATGCACTACGTTTTCAATTTTTTTTTTTTTTTTTTGTTTCCGAGTAGTAGTAGGACCGAGAAGAAGATGACTTTTTTTTCTTTCTATTGAACAGCGAAGTTTCAAACGCCCAAGCGAGTTATTTTCGCCCTCGAGATTCGCCGTTTCTCTCGACGGCCATTTTGGTTCGGGCGGAGAGAGAGGATTACGGTATATCATTCGCTTATTCCCTTTGTAGAATTAGTAGTTTTTTTTTTTTTTTTTGTAAATGTGTGCGCGAGTTTGTTCATTTGCTTCGTAAATTATTTCGGAGATTTGTAATTACTTCGAAAAGAGAAGGTAAAACGGCGCGATTGTAATCTTGTTACCGTCGGAACGGTGTCTCTCTCGAGGGTGAAAACAATTTTTATTTCGTCGTACATTGCATTTGAAAAGAGAAAAGTTTTCGCGAACAACATCAACTCGAACTAAATATTTGTCAGCCAACTACTTTCAGATAGAAGAACGACATTGATACGAGAAGTAGAGTGCATGCATTTTTTTTTCTTTTTTTTTTACAATATTCCAACAAATGTGGAAATCACAAGTCGTGTGAGAATTGTTCGAGCACTTTGTACAAACAAGTTTTTATTTAATTATTAATTAGTGACAAAATTAACATCGATGTAACGTGTAATATTTACTCGGGAAATTCTCATTTAAAATAAACGAGTCACTTTATGACGTCGCACGGGCGTCGAGAATAATAAAAAAAAAAAAAAAAATCAAAACAAAGTATTTGCTTGACAAGCTTCTGCAGATTTGTTTGTTGCGAACGTTTGATTTCCACATTTTTAAACGTTTTATAGAGATAAACATCGAAAGTTGTCTAAAGAGCAATAGCTAGCGAAGATATCGTTACAGAGACATATATAGCATAGAGGCGATTATGGCGGAAGGAGAATAAGTCGCGATAAGTGAGACGAGAGAGAGCGATTAAGCAAAATATTTATGTCACTATTATTTGAGTGACCGATTTGCAATTAGAGACCAGGAGACGATATTTTATCTTTCCGCGGTGGAGTATGTCGTCTACTTTTTATGCTGGAGAAGCGTCTGATTTATTTGTTTTTTTCAGTGCCAGTGTATGGGGTTTCGATTATCGATTAAAATTTGCTCCTAGGAATATTCCTGGTCCTTCGCGTGTATTGTTTTTTTTTTTTTTTTTTTTTTTGTACAAGAAGAAGCATTACATATGTATATTTATAATATGTATAGAACCTCTCGCTACTTCGAGACTCTCCGATATCTAAATATCGAGACTCTCGAATGCATTGCTAAGAACTGAAATGTGATATTTTTTTTTTGTTTATAAAGTGTAATATTTATACGCAGGAATGTATATTTGCGTATGGAGAATTTCCTCAATTCGTCTAAATAGACTCGTTAAATGTCAAAGTTCTACCATTGTTTTTTTTTTCTTTTTCTTTTTTGTCTTTATACACTTTTAAGATTCTCTTTTAATTATATTCTCGTTATGTTATAAAAATTATACAAACAACCGTACCACAAAAATATATAGAAGTTAATGTGAAAAAATAATATATATTCCACAAAAGTCTCATTTCGTTATTATACGCGTTTTATGTTAAAGCTTTTACAAACGGGCAAGTTTGTCTAACGCAACTGCTTCCTCTCGCTACGCAGATTGAAAATAATTAATACTTCCGCTTGTACACTTGTTAATCAATTGCACGCGTGTCAATCACTTGATAACGCGTGTACATTTATAATTAGGATAAATACTGCATTATTATATCGAGAATTTATATATATCGAGACAAAGTATATATTATCTTTCGGTGAAATTGATTTATATATTGAGAGTAATTGACTTTGAGTATTTAACACACCGCTTCTGATATTAATCTGAAACGACGACGACGTTGAAGGACAGCACGTTCGTCGTCGTCGTTGGAAATATAGCGAAAACGGCGTTATTGCACACATGCCCTGATTAAAAAACTCACAATTATACGCAAAAATTGCAAAATCTCGAAAAATCAAAGGCTCCCTGATCCAGTCGTGGGATCTCCGCGCGTTTTTTTTGAATTTTTCTTTAGCAAGAGAAGAGAACATTTTCTCGTATCAAATATAAATGTTGTTAATGCAATGCGAGAGGAGGAAAAAAAAACGTGTTTCATCAACTTATGCTGTTTATGAGATTTAATCAGGGTGATTTAAATATGCAACACGCAGTTTCACAGAGGAAAGAACGCGAAGATTTCGGCAGAAATCGGATTTTTTTTTTTTTTTTTTTTTTTTTTTTACTCTTCATAACAAAATATGTCGATATTTTATGTGTATATATGTATATATGCTTTCGATATATGTATCATATACGCGTAATGTATGCAATCTTTTTTTTTTTTGTACGTATACACAGTGTGTGTATATTCATTGTAGCCACCAGCGCGATTTTTCGAGGCGTTTGCGAAAATATTAATAAAGTTTTTTTTTTTTTTATTTTTGCGCGGCTTCGCAAGCGGCAAAAAATTTTTTTTTTCTTCATTAGTTTCTTCGCAAACACGCCTGAAAATCGTAATAAACTATTATGATAAAAAGACTTTGCATATATATGTATGTATATATAGAGTTCTTCTTTGATTATGTTATGTTCCATAGCTTAAAAGCTGCATGAGATGATGCGAACTCAAAGCGAACTTTCAGTCAGGCATTATTGTAATGACGCCGTTTTATACGCGAACGTTATTACAGTAATTACAGAAAGTTAATGATGAAATTCTGAACGATGAGAGTAGAATGAAATTAATGAACGTGTATTGTATATTCTCTGTAGGAAACTAAATCGCGTGTCGTGTATTTTATCCTTATGCCAAAATGTTTTGTATGAAATCAAACTGGAACGCGTCATCAAGTGTCCACGATCCAGTTGATCTCGGGGTGAAGCGTGTGTGTGTGTATGTGTAGGTGAGGAAGAATATTTCTGGTTCGAAGTTGTTGATTGTTCCGACCGCCGCGCCGTGTGTGTGACAGACAGACAGACAGACAGACAGTTACACGAGAACACTAAACTGCGCGAGATGAAGAAGATCAGCCAGCCAATGTGGTAAAGTAGAGCAGCGCACGAATTTGCTGCCGAGGCGAGATCCCCCGTGCGCTACGCCTATGGCCTACGCCCTTCTCTTCTCACCGCGCTTGCCTCAGCAAAAGTCCCGTTGTCGGTAGTGGGGCGCGGCGCAGTATCACACAGAATGCGCCCTACTACCACTACTGATAACGAAGCGGTCGCTGAGGTAAGTACGACTAAGGGAGGAGAGCATTGAGAGGCGTAGCGCTCAAGGGAAATTGTTGTTCGGCAGTTGCAAGGGCAAATTCGAACGTCGTAGCAGAATGACATTCATCAGTGGGACACGAAGAAGACACGATAAGCGGAGAAATAATTCGACATGCACATCGAACAGACGCACGAAATATAGATTTTATACATCTTGTACACTTGGAAATGTATTTGCAAGAAGTGTTTGTTTACATTTGTTGTTTTCCTTTCTGCACTCCTGAATGTATATTTGTTTATGTCGATCGTTTCCTTGATTCTCGCGCCGGGATTGTTGGAAAATTGAATTGATTTGTCGTTCGAGAATCATCTTTTTCTTTTTCTGTGTGTCTAAACTCGACAGAAAAACAAGATACGAAAATGATTTCGAGACAGAAAATATTGCGAATTTAATTTTTTCGAGAAAAATTAATTTGTGTATGTATATATATATATATTGTTTCTAAATCTCTTTTCTAAGATTTTTCTCTCAATCAACGCTCTTTTTTCAATAAGATCCGTTTTCAAATATAAATCATATCCTCAGGCAAGGCTCCGGAGCCTTCGAAAACATAAAAATTCTCTTCTCAAGCAGGCCCGAAAGCAGAACGGGGATAAGTCAAACGCTGAGGAAAGAGTGTTTTTTTGTGTTTTTTTTTTTTGTTTTCGCGAGCGACTTAACGGTCGCATCGAACGAGGGAGTATTTTTTTTGTTCTAAGACAGAAAAAAAGAGAGAGAGAAAGAGAGAGAGAGAGAGACAACGAGAAGAAGAGAGAAAGGAGGACGAGAGGGTTGCAAAAAAGATAAAACTGACAATGAAGAGAGAGCGAAAGAAAGGGGTGTAGGCGCGATGCGCGTTGTCGGCGACGTTCGCGAAACTTTCAGTCGCCGTCAAACTTTACGAACTTCGAGGAGTCGATCCTGTTGTTCCCGCGAATTGGGGAAGAAAAGTTTTGCGGGTTTTCGCGATGTGAGAGCGTGAAATAAATGCGGCAAGTGATGTACTCTCGTCTGATTCTTTGCGCTCGCGGAATATATCGCTCGTGTGTGTTTGCCCGACGATAATTAACTTTCAGAGGGCAGAGAACGCCCGAATTCTCTTCGAAAAAAACGCGGATTTTCAAGGCTAGTAATATTTTTTGCATGTAAATTTTGAAATAACAAAGTTATGTTTTTGAAATAACATGTTTTGAGATAACGAAGTATGAAATACAAAAGTATCGCGCGTGTCTAACTTCTAAGAGAGTTCGAAGATTCTAAGAAAAAAAAATCTCATTCGCGTAAATTACGTTACTCTTTTATCTCGTATTGATTTCTCTTGAAAACAAGAGAAAAGGAGAAAAGAAAATGCGTCGTCGATAAATTGAAGAATCGAAAAAATTTTCACACGGACTTTGTGTCTCTAACAAGAAAAATAGATCGCTTCTTTCTCTTCCTCTCTCTCTCTCTCTCTCTCTCTCTCTTTCTGTGTGATTTTTAAATAGTCCTTACACAGAATTTGAAGAAAAACAATACGCACAACAGCTTGCAAGGTATAATGCATAAAAAAAAGAAAGACACAATCGCAACGATTTTTATCTCTTGAACAGTAGTAAAAGGATCGACCGATCAGTGAAACTGTATATCAAAATACAAAAGAAACATAAGAATTTTAAAGAAAATAATCTTTAGATCACTTTGGCTTCGTTTTATCAATAGTAAAACAAACTTATCGTTTTATTATCGAGTAGTTATTAAATTTTTTTTTTATTTAATATTTACGCGCAAATCGAATGCATCGCTATAATTTATCTGAATTATCGTTCGACTACCCTGCCACGAGGGTAATCGAAAAACGCTTCGCTACAACGTTTGCAAAACTTCAACATTTTGTCGAAAATGAGAAAATACATTTTGCATCTCTGTTTTTTCCCATACAAAAGTGGATCTATAATATATTAAACGTCTTTTTTTTTTTTTGTTTTTTTTATTCCCTCTCTCGCTTTATTATATCTGCTCTCATTTCGTTTCGACACTCTTGCCTCGCCCACAGAATTTCACACGTACTCCGAATGTGTATTTTCGGGTAGCGAACAGAGCCACTTCCAATCTTATTGTTTGCTCTGACAAATTTAAAAAATGCAAGTTTTCTCCAATTACGTTTAAACGTAAGATACAGTCGCGGCGAATTTATCGAAGATCGAAAAAAATTGAATTTAAAAATTTTAAAAATGAACGATTGAAAATTTACAGTTTTCCGCGAAATTTTATTAGTTTTTTTCTTCTCTTGCGAATAACAAAAAAAATGTTCATCGCGTATATTACGCCGGTTTTGAAATCTGATCGTATCACATTCAGTGTTTACGGACGAACGGCAAAGCGAAAACTCGTTCTCCGTACTTGTTATGACTTTTTTGCGATGATCTTTCCGATGATTCCCGATATATATTTTTCTTTTTATCTTGAAGAACCTTTCAATAATCATAGAGCAGAGAATTACACATATCAATAATAATTATAACGCGATAACAATAAGAACTTCTCTTCTTTATATCACCACCCTTCCCTTCTAACGTATCGAAACAGTCGTCGAATTAAACTATCAATTGTATATCCTCAGCTAATTTTTTTATCTCTATCCGAAATGTCCTCCCTAAAACTTAACGCACTAACGTACGGTTCTTTTTTTTTTTTTTTTTTTACTTGTTTCTCGTTTTTTTTTCTTACTCTCACTTATCTACATTTTTATTTTATGTATATATATATTTATATATATATATATATAATCTATGTTTTAAGATTCTCATCGCTGTCGTAGGTAAGAGAGACCGATCTTCCCGCCTCGCCTTTTAGATTCTTTTTATGTTCGCAAGCGTCTTTGCTACGTTGTCGCGCGACCAGATTTAAACAAATATGTTATTTTCCCGTAAAAAGAAAATCATCGTTTGCGGTGCAATTCTTAAGTGTCGGTTAAGTAAAGAGAGAAGCTACGCGTAGTATTTGTGCTGTCAAGTCAGACGATTTTCGATTTCACGTTCCACCGAGGTGTGGAACGACAAAAGAAAAAAATTTTCAATACGTTTTTGTATCACACACGTGACAGCATATCTTCTTTAATCTTGCAGCATAGAATAACTAAGCATTCCGTAAAATATCTGAACGAAACGTCGTTTTTTACTGATGACAATAATTCTCGTGGTGCTAAGTGGGTTGACTTTTCCGAGAACCGCCAAATTGCGCCAAAAATTCTTCGCAGACATCTTCGTCGAGTGTCTAAAACTGTAAGAGTAGAAACGACGACTTCGTGCTCGCAGGTGACTTCGTCATGTCGGATAGTTTTGTTTGTTTGTTTCTTTTTTTGTTTTTTTTTGTTTTTTTTTATCAACTATAGGTTGCATCTAAGTACATTCTACAGAACACCTAATTATTCTATATAAAACAATATCACTTTTTCGCATTTTCAACAGCAACAATTTAAAAAAGAATTTACACTCTGGTCGGGTCAGCATCTTCTTCCCCCTTTCTTCTCCCTTCCCTCTTTTTCTCTTTCTGCTTTCGCGCGTCATCGTTTTTTTTTGTTTGGTTTTTGTTCTTTGAATTTTTTCCCATCACGAACACCATCGACGATCAACAATGTCTCAAATCATTCCTCCCTCTCGCCGTTCCCGCAAAATTCACGCTCGTTTTTTTATCGCGGGAATTTGCCTTCGAATCGGATAAAGATTAGATTTCTGGATTTCAAATTTCTTCGCGCAATGCTGGATCTTACAATCTTTTTCTCTCTTCAAGGAAACATATCGGTTTGTGCATTTATTTCTCCTTATTTCATGCTTCTTCTCACGGTGGCAATCATCGATTGAGTTGCTTCTTCTACGGCACATGCCTACGTTTTTCTTCGTTGCACTTGTAGAAAACATCGGGACGTCCGTCGAGAATTTTCTTCTTCTTCTTTTTTTTTCCTTCTTTCCTTTTGAAGTTCGTGGAAGTTTCTGAGAACTACGGTTGAGTTTAATTTCAGTTGCTTGTAGAAATCGAGGAAGTCGACTCTGATATCGTCTTTATCGAGCATCGTTTTTTTTTTGTTTCGTTCGATTCGCCTCTTTAAAATTTTTTCTATTTATTATACAAATTATTCAACAGCCTTTTATTGTTAGTTTTCTTTTATTTTTTTTTCCTTTTCCGGTCAAATGCGGTTCGCGTCACGTTTTGTTCCTTGTCGATGAATGCAATCTGCTGTGCAATCAAATTCCCTCAAATACCACTAAGGACTATTGACATCCGATGTTGTCTGTTTCATTTCCAGTTAATAGTTTTCTTTTAAATTTCGAGATTTGTGGATTTTCTATTTATTCGCCATCTCTTTAGAAAATCAATTCGATTCCTCTCGAGAGGTCTGAGCACTCTCTCTCTCTCTCTCTCTCTCTCTCTCTCTCTCTTTCTCTCTTAAACGTTTCACTGTTGCGCGTTTCTCTAATTAGTAATTTTCAGTTTTAATTCTTTTTGTCACATTCGCGACCTGAATCCTCTTCTTCCTTTCCGGAATAATATTTGTTTCTTCTTGCTCTTCTCTTCTCTTCTCCTTTATGCAAAGGTTTTTGTAAGTTTTAATATTCCATAAATATTAATCTCTCATCAATCTCTGTTTTTATACTCGCAAGTAGCGTGATCAGATAAAAGAAAGAATTGTTTTTTCTCTTTCTCTCGCTTTTTCTTTCTCTCCCCGATTCGCTCGGTCTCTCGATTCTCTCAAAGCGCGGAACAAAAATTCTCGACTAGATCAATTCCGATTTTCGAGGTGGCGCGCAAATCAAGCGGCAGTACAACATCTTCCGGGGGAATCCCTCCCGGGGCAAAATCCCCGAAGGAATTCCTCGGAATCGCGTCTTCTTGTCGCGCTCACTCTATTTCAAGCAACGTTTGACTGACGTTAAATCGATTAATCGGCCACTGATTCCTGAAATTGGCTCGTCCTCCGCGGACACGTACCGATGCCGATGGTTACTTTGCGTATCGTTTTTCCCCGTTTTTTTCGCCGCTTCGTTATTTCCTCCGCCGCTCTTTCCCTCATTGTTCTCGCGGGCAGCAAGATAAGAAAGGCGGACGCGATCATCACGACGACAACGCGCGAAAGCGCCGTTATCGCCGCGTTCCTCGCGAGCCGCGCGATATGACAAACTCATTGGAGGCTGCATTTACTTTCAATTTGCGACTTGAGCTCGTTCACCTGCGTTTCTATCGTGTTCCTCAATTCTGAAACAATCCAAACGCAAAACACATACGTCTGACGTACATATATAAAACGGCAATGAAAGCAACGTGTAATTAAAATTTAAAAATAGACGACCCTTAACTTCCCCGTTCGGGAGAAACGCGAGACTCGAGAGAAGCAAGTTGAGGAACGAGATTAGTTTGGGTAAGAAAAACCACGTGACCCAGAAGTTCCGAGCGCGAACAATCATAAACGTGTACAGTGTGAATCTCGGTTAGCTGCACACGCATTTTCTTTCTCTCCCGAAGCGCGCGACATTTCCTCTATTAACCGCTTTGTCTCCCGATCGCTTTTATTGCGTCTGTCGCACTCGCCGTAACTTTTACGAGAACTTGGAAGAGAATAAAGTTCGCTCCTTTCGAGATAACGCCGGAATCGCGTGCAAATAAACCCTGATGTAGCGCGAGTAAACTCGAAAATCGACGCGAAATAATTTTCCGGAGGGGGAAAAAAATGTACTTCTCTTTGCGCGAAACTTCTTGCACTTAAAATTGCGAAACTGGTTACGTACTGGTGAACTCATCTTCGTCCTCGGCCTCGGCCTCGGCCGCCAATTCCTCCGGCGTTTTCTTCTTCCGCATCAAGGGATTCGGTTCTTCCTGCGGCATCTCTTGCACCTCCTCCTTTTTCTTTATGTTATACTGTAAACCAAAGAAAAACAACATCCCGTCAAGCGAGGACACATTTGAGACTTTTTTACGTTAAAGGTCCGGGAACGAACAGGTCGAGTCCAGGTCGAATAGAATTTAATCGAGTTGCGATCAAATTTAAAGATGTTTGGAAAAACAAAAAATTAAAATGACGGATTAAATAAAAATACGCAACAGTGTATTAAACAAGAAGACTCGTCAGTACGTAGTCACATTTCTTTCTGAACAATAATTATCCAATTTTCCACGAAATTACTACATATAATAATTATAATTTCTTACTACATATAACATTATATTAGTACAATAATTAACTTGTATAATTTTTTTTGTTACTGTATATATAATAATTATAAATTTATAATTATTATAATATAATAATTTATTACTGCGTGTAATAATTATTGTCGCCTACGGTAATATATTTAATTTGCGTTCGATGGGATCGTGTATGCACTACCTCCTAGCGCTGTACATATTTCTAGGTACGAGTCTCGTACTCTCGTGGCAAACAATAAGTTCGATTGCGGCGCGAGCTGGACATGACATTAGTCATACAAGTGCCACTTTCACCACTTGTGCGCGCGCCTTGTGTGCGGGTATTGTCATAGCTCCGCGCCAATTACATACATATCGTGATTACACTACTGACCGAGGTCTCATTAATTATTGTCCTTTGGCGAAATAAATTCGTTACGCAATCGACCGCGCGCGCAACGTTCGCGCGGTTTCGACATGTCGCGCTTTTGTTTTCTGCAAATGCAATGCGCTTTTCGAAAAAAATCAAAAACCGATTACGCTCGCATTATGTATTCGTGACTCGAGAAAATAGGCTAGTGTGTCGAGGATATATCGCCACTCCGTGTGTACAGAGTGTCTCGAAACTAACGGAGATACAAGATATTTTTTTTTAATGACAGAGTCTTTTTTCCAGAGCTACTCAGAGTCGACAGTATTTTTGTAAAACAAAAATGATAAAAACTTTGTCATCCGCTTTCCTATTTTCTCTCTGTGTCTCTCATTCTCTCATTCTCTCTCTTCAACACACACTCAGATCTCAATCTCTCAACATATTACTTGTTACAACGAAGAGACAGTTAGCGCAAGGATAAACGAGCCCGGTATCTCATGGAAGCGTCAAATCTGATGCTCCTGACGTTAATTAATGTTCCTCGGTACACATGCCACCGCGTCTCACACGTGTATCTTCCGTGCGTGTGCGCCTCTGTCCATTCACACGTTCAAAACTGTGAGAACATTATTATGCGCCGGATTAAGGCGCACATCTGCGGGCTATTTATCATGCGACGCGCTCTTAGCGCACACAGTAGATACGTATACGTACATTAAAAAATACATTTTCTAAACAAAATGGACACACGCAAACCATTAAGGAATCTATTTATTTTTGTCCGGGAACGATTTTGTTCGGGATCAAACTGCGTTGTGTGAAAAAAAAAAGAAAAAAAAACGACTAAAAACAAAAACTGACATTTATTTTACATGTATATTGCGACGTTGTCCGACGTTTTTATCGCTCTTTTTACCTCGGTATCATATTAAATCGACTGACACTTTAAATTAAGTGGCTTTAACTTGATTTAAAACGCACGCTCTTAAGCACTTCCGCGAGACGGCTCCTCGCTTGGTGAACGTCTTAAAAGGAGTCAGCCTGACTCTATTAGGAAGTCGCCATATTGAATGCAGGGACTCCCTACTAGAGTCAATTTGACCCCAGTTAAGTTCAATCTTCTCTCTTCCTATTTCGCTTCCTCGGCGTTTCTTCTTTTTCTCGTCTCCGTTGTGACACTTCCTCCTCCTCCTCTTCTTCGTCCGTCGCAGGGGACTCGTCTTAGACATTTGTCAGAATACAACAGGGCGCGATCAATCGATACACGCAAATTCTAATCGCGAAAAAATGAATTATTCTACTTCGCAAAATATATTATTATCGAGTATATATTGTTTAAACATTCGCTCTCTTTTTTAAATTATTAACACACATCTCTTAGAACTAGACAACGGTCTTTACATTCAACGTAAACGTTTTTTTTCTTTATCATTGTCGCGCGTTACGCGCTATACTATCTGTTTCAAGGATAGAAATATACCAAAGGGACGAGCAATCGTGCCAACACCCGGGGGTGGCGGGAGTGCAACGATATAGAAGCACGTAAAGCGCGACGCTGCAACAAAGGCGATGATGTCGATGCACATTGGTCACGGCAATGTGCAATAACGTCATTCAGCAATTTTTCCTCGAGATGCCGTCGAAGAACAGAAAGATTGAAGGCCAAACGAGGGTAAAGGGGCAGGGGTGGAACGAAGTGTCGGGTGTTGCGCTGAGTAATATTTTTTCTGAGCAGCGCGATACAAACGATATTACTCGATAAGCGAGACTATGTTTGCGGCTCTCCCTCTCTCTCTCTCTCTCTCCCTTTCTCTCTACTTATGTGGCATAATAAAAAAATATAATATTTTTTTTTATATGTATTGTATATGTAAATAAATAAAAATGCGCGAGACGCAAGTCAGACACGGTTAAGAGACACGCTTTTGCCTTGCGATTTAAAATCGCGAAAATAGCTTCCAAATAAAGCAGCAGCAGCAAAAAAAGAATATACTTCTAAATTGCATAGGGATTTTTCTATAACAAAGTCCCACTTCGTTCATTAGTTGAGATTGGAAATCGGATTTGACTTGACCCAATGCGATTACCATGCCAAAGCCTCTTCCACTACGGAGGAATAATGGATACTCTCTATTCTCATGAGAGTGAGTGAGAGAGAGAGAGAGAGAGAGAGAAGGGAGGAAGAGAGGGAGGAGAGACGAGAGAGAGAAGGAGAGAGAGAAGGAGAGAGACCCTGCGGAATGCTCGCGTCTCAATCTTTCCGCTCGTTTTCGAAGAATCACGTTTCCACCGTCGAGACGAACAGAGAGTTAGAAGAAGAGGGATTTGAAGGGTAGGGTCTTTCGTTTTATGACGAGAAGCGCGGCCATTAGTGTTAATTATGTTCCGCGGACAAATCCTCTTGCTTTACACGAATACAACGAAAGGACGAGCAAATTCGCGACAAAACTCTCTTTATTTTTCAATGGATTTGGCGAAGTAAATAAAAACCACCGCGCGCGCTCTGCTCCATCCTTTTGCGCCCATTACATCTGTCGTCGCGATCTTTTACCGTATTTAACGAAGATTTAAAATTCAATCGTTGAATTTTTTAACATCTGTTCCAAAGTTTTTTTTTTTTTTTTTTTTTTTTTTTTTACAAACGTAGTTACATCCCTCGCGCTTCTTCGCGCGTAGCACAATGTTCTTTGATTCTCGGATAATTCTCGCAATTAGAGACTCGGAGAGATCTCATGATTTTTGCATCGTCGAATCTCTTCTCTCTGATTTCGTTCGAAACACGCACGCACGCACGCGCGGGTTTCACCAATTTAGTTGATTCAAGACGTCCTCTATATTCGGGTCGCAACTATGTCCGCGATAATGGTTACGCGAGCTCAAACCACTCGACGACCACTTCCGCATGTGGAATTACAACTGCAACGGTGTGCGGTCTGTATTCCGCGTACACACGCAGATCATCATCAAACCGAAATTCCACAACGTCGAATAATGCGTTCGGTTCCCTTCAACAATATCATTTTCTGTTTACATGCGAGATGATAACCGCGTTTCCGCTCTAATTAACGTCACACAAAATTCATTAAGCTAATTGGACTAATATATTTATCTCCAAAGAAAACTGCGGCTCAGCCTCCGCACAGCGAACTCCGTGTGTGACTTTTGCCGTCAAACAAACGACAACGGAATGTTATGCGATACGTCGCGTCCATTATTTTTATTAAATACTTATCATTCTATTTTTTCCTCACGCGTTTCTCTTATTTACACTCGCGGTAATTTATTCGTCTGGGTTTTAATAGGAAAAATTATATTCATCCACACAGCGAATCAATAATCCCCCTCCCCTCCCTTACCTCTGTCTCGCCCTCTTCTTATCTCCACTCTTGAATCTCCATTAACACTGGAGATCCGGTCGGTCGAGACCATGCACTTAACATTTTTTCGAAGAACTAAACAATCAAAAACCCGGAATCCCTCAGAAAATAGGATCTGTCGAGGCATTGATCAAACGGGATAGAACAATGTGCGCCACCGGGAGATTTCGCGAAAAAAAAAAAAAAAAACTTCGAACGCACTCACCGGTTTGGAGGGAAACAAACGTGTGCGCGATGGGGGAAAAAAAAGAAGAAAAACGGCGGGGGAGAGGGGGAGGGGAAAAGGGAAATGGGAGAGCGCGAGAGAAAGAGATGTAAAATGCGCGCCATTATCAATCCTGATGTATTGTTCTGTCAACGGAACGGAGCGGAGTCAACGGCGCCTGACATGACCTAGATGAAATCGAGGACTCTCGTGTGGAATACGCGCGCGGCAAAAAAAAAAAAAAAAAAAAAAAAAAAAAAAAAAACAGAACACGTGACGATATTCGGATTCGCGCGGCTGCGTGTAAAATTTACAGAAGCAAAGTCCACTTGTGCGATTAACCGGAAAAATATGATTCGCTTCGCGGTGATATCGAATGACAAAATTATTCGCGCGCGCGCGTATATGGTTTGCGACTTTGTTTTACCAAGGTTTTAGATTTAACAAACGCGCGCGCACACACACACTTGGTGCAAAATATACAAATCCATTCGCGAATTTCCATGAGAGAATTGTGGCGTTTTTGTAATTGTCGTCGATTGAATGCGGCGGATCGGATGGCGCAATTAACGGCGCGGGAGCGAGTTTTGCGCGAGAACTGCGCGAATACACAAATCACTGCATCGCAATCAGAGTGTTCGCAGTACATCTTTCTTGAGCTAGACGTAAGTCCGCGATAATTGTGTCTGTGATTGCTAACCGAAACGAGGGGGAAAAACCAGAAGCTACTAAAAACCGAAGAAGCTACTAATAAAAGTTTTTGCAGACCTTGTCTCTGATCTCCTGTCGCATCTTCTCCCGTTCCTCTTCCATTTTGCGGTGCTTCTCCTTTCTCCGTTCCTCGGCCTCCCTGATAGCTTCCTGCCTTTCTCTCTCGGCCTCTTCCTCCTTTTCCTTGTCGTCCTCATCGCCACCCTCACCGCCTACTGCTCCTAAAATGCAGAACATTTTTTCGTGCATACCGATTTTCTTTTTATAGACGCGTAAAGAGACAATTTATTAATTTAGCAATTACGTACAGTATTGAAACAAACTACAGAGAAATTGTGGAAAAATAAGAGTTTAATTAAGGTAAATGTTTTGATGACCGCAAACATTTATTGAGGAAATATAATTATTATAAATATTAATCAACAATTATTAGATACAAATATAATTATTAATAATTATTAGATGTAAATATTAATTGCATAACAAATGCAATTTAGATATTTTTAAAACTATATTTTTAATTATTACTTTTTCTGTTTATGTATGTATAAAATTTGTTACCATTATTTTTTTTTTCAACGAATGTCCGGCCAGTGGTGCTTCAAACGGTCATTGGGACATTTATATTCAGTAGGTAATTTATGTGATAATTTAACGCGTTTAAAGTGTTCGCTTCCTTTGAGGGCGTATTTAATAAAAAATCGTTGCTCTTCTCTTTCGAATGCCGAAACTGCTGTTGCGCAATAGTGCGGGCGTTGTATCGCGGATAAAAGTGTAAGATTTTTAAAAAAAAAAAAAAAAAAAAAAAACACCGAAAATTAATACTACTACTATCCCGGCGCCAATTCATCCCTATTCTTTTTCTTCGCGTATTTCGCGCGTTGAAAAGATGCTTTGAAGTCCAATCAATCTTTCTCTATTCTGTCCGTCGCTATTTGGAGCAACTTAAATTCCAACTTTGAAGAACGCCAAGAAAATCTCAACGCTGTTATACAACCACTTTCAGACAAATCCGACACAAGGATGAACTAATTAATGACGTGCCGTAACAACGTAATAATAAGAACAAAGCAATAGTGCTTTGCTGATAATATCGTGATAAGCAACGCAATCTTTGATTTAAACTTAATTTTAGAAACATTTAATTTTTTATATCGCACGCAGACCTGAGAAAAAGATCAGGCACATTTTTATCTCTCGTAGGAATCAAATCAGAAATTTAAATTCCGAATTTCCAAATCTTTTTAGCGAAATTTTCCACTGAGCCGAATAAAAAATCGTTATGAAAGTACGCGGTATATTCGAAAATCGCGCGCGAAGCGATTTAAAACACGTTCCGTGTCCTAAAAGAGATTAATAACAGGATTCCTGCGGTTTTGTCTACCCGCTCATTCCTACGTTCGACAAAATCGTCGACGAGAGAGAGAGAAAAAGAGAGAGCAAGTTTTATTTGACAGAATGAAATTCTCCCGCGGTTATCCGAGAATTTTGCGTGACGTCACGCGCGTTGAAAAGGCGACGCGCACCGGCTGTTTTATCATAAAATGTTTTCACGCCAATTTAGAGTTTGTGTTTTTCCCGGAAAAACTTTTTTCCCCGCTCAAGTTTTGTGGGTTTTTTTTCCCCGTAAAATCGCGTTTCATAATTGAAGCGCAACCCGATCGCGACGACGACGAGTTTCTCGAAGGGAAGAAATTATTCGCGAGACAAAAACAGAGCGACACTGAAACGTTGTCCGGTGTGTAACGGCGTCCGAATGAATTCCGACCCCTCGTTAGTAGTAAATACTATTTCCGTACAAACGGTGGAAAATCGGTCGTTCGAAACACCTGCGGCCCGGTAGTGTCACGAGCATTCGGTCTCGCTCTGGCCCCGTTGCATTGTCATCGGTATCTAATTGAATCTGCAGCTCTCTCGCAGCTCGCACAGATACGTGTAACGCGCGCGGGAGAGTCTCTATTACAAATGGACGGAAAATTAAAATGTCGCCCGCGAGCGATAAACAAATGCGTTCGCATCCATCTCTATGGAAAACGAGCGAGTGCAGCTGCGAACGTTTAAGTTAATGACAGATGCGCCGATCACGGTGAGATTATGATTACGAGCAATCGGAAATATCGTACGGTTCCAGTCATTCGCGCGTCAAACGTTGCGTCGCGTTTTTCCCTCGCCGAGAATGAATAACGAGAAAAAGCACACGTGTTATTTTATGCGCCAACATTTTTGTAAATTACTGAACTTTTTTTTGTTACACGGTAAGTGTCCAATGAACCAGATACTATTGAACATTTATCAAAAAGATAATTATAATAAAATATTGATTTACGTGGTAGGAATTATATTAAAGTAATAATTTAAATATTAATTTAATATTTAAATATTTATTTTTCATTATTTATAAAGTAACATTTAAAAAGATAGTCTAGACAATATTTAAAACATTGACAGTTGTTTAACAAGTCTGATAATTGTTTCTTTGGTCAATGTCCGGCCATTGGGACGTTTATCTCTTTACTGTTGACCTCAATTTGATTTGAAAAAAAATTCTATTTTCCGCAAAATTCTGTGCAAAAAAGCGTAACTTCATAGAGCACGCGCGTCGGTCGACATGCATGCGAAACGTGTTCTTATTCGAAGAAACCGAAATGGAATTTGCATTTTAACTGCTCTTTAAAGATCGAAATCGTCTCTCTATTTCGACGCAAACGAAGATAACGAGCCAAAAGAGAAAGTCTCGGATTTCGTCTCTTCGTTTCTCGCTCGCTCGTCTCGGATGCTGTGTAACGCTCAATCGCCGTTTCATCGAGAACAATCCGCCCAATCATCGCCACGCAGATGTTAGCGAAAACGAGTTTACAACGAGATTTCAAATAGTCCATCCACCCAGGATTCGAATTTCTCGCCGGACTCTCCGTGTGTTCGTGTATTGCCACTCGGGTTGTAAGTTTAAAAACGCTCGGACGTTCGGAGACAATTTATAGATTCTTCTGTATTTTGCGCGAGCGAGTTTCGCGACGAAAGCGCGAGAAAAGAGAGCGCTTTAAAAATAGAAACGATTAAATATTTCAGGCGCAAATAGCGAGATCGCGAAAATATTTAGCGATACACTCTACGAAGTCTCCTCGGAAACTTTTTGAAATAACTGAAAAATTGCGAACAGGACGCGGTTTGTTTTTTAAAACTTTTTTTTTTTTTTATCACGTACGCCAAGAGATTTTTCGCATTATTATTATCCGACAACAAGTGGCATGTTTTATGCATGAGAGCAAAATCTCAAACAATTTGTATCCGATACTTTAGGCTCAATCTACAATATTTCGTTTCCTTTTCGATTTTCGTTGTGTTGAAAAAGAGAGAAAAAAATAAAACGAATATCAATGGCACGTCGAAATAATTTTAAAGCGAAATCGGTCGCATTCTCAAAAAAGTAAAAGCCAGCTCCAGATTTTACTGCCCGCAAGATCCGATTTGCATGCAAATCTGCTTGAACCCGGATCCCGGTGTCCACTCGCGCGCGGGGGTTATATTCACGTACGTTCCGCATTGTTCCCTCGCTAGATTTGGGAAGAGTGAAAAGTTACCGTTTGTGGTCGAAGAATTGGATTATATTATCGAAAAACACATTCGATACATTTCGCTTCGCAAAGTAACCGAGGAACAGAGAGAGAGAGAGAGAACGAGATGATACAATAAATCCCTTTTCATTTTTTTTTCCGTATTGTACGCGCGCGATTTCGAATCAAATGGCATATAACTTTTGCAAAAATGTTTTCGTTCGCGAAACGCGCGTTTACAAACGAAAAAATATTATTCTTCTCTCT